>WEKW01010178.1:0-10538 GCA_013389905.1 Sula dactylatra | reverse complement strand
ATGTAAAATTTTCAGCAAGGGAACTTAGTTCATTTCCAGGGTTAGGTGGAGTAGGGTGGTTAAAGTGAAATACTTCAGTCTTATCAATTTTCTCCAATCACTCATTATCAAGGCAACACATCAAACCTAACCTCTTGTCTAGTCAAGCAACCTATTTTATAGGTACAGAATGTGAGTAATGAAGATAACTTTTAAAGTATTTGAGACCTCTTTTATCAAGTCAAAACCCAGACACAGGAAGGAACAATAATGTATAAAAAATATTCACATTCATCCTCACCATGCTAGTTCATTTACAAATTGTCATGATTTTTGTACAATTCAAGTTACTTTCAAATGATATTTCATTTTAGTCAATATATTAATAACCACAGAACCGATTCTGCTTGCAAACTTTATCACTGATTTTCTAGACTGGGAAACTGTAGCAACAATTTTGGTGACTTAACTCAAATCCTGGAATATGGAAGGATTCTTAGAAATACTTGAATTCTTAGAGTTTCACACAGTGCGTTTCACTTGACATGATAGTTACTGGAAGTGAAAATGAGTTGAGAATTAGGGATTATTCATGCAATAGAATTAAAAAAAGATACCACATCTTGCTGGAGAAAAAGATACAAGCTCTATTCTTCAAGGAAGTTAATTCTTGGTTTATCTCAGTTTATTTGTGCTACTGCAAAACCCTCTTTCCTCCCAGTAAAGAGACTACTTATCTCTCTACTGTAAGTAGCTACATCTCATAGCAGCAAACTTCTAATGAGGGAAATGCTGTTTCTTCAAGCTTCCCTGTTGCAATCATTGTAGCTGGAACTTTATTTTCACAGTAAACTAACCTCAAGGAAACCAGTTATGGAGCCAGCACAATCAGCATGAAAGCCTTGGCAGCTGGAAATTTTATGAGGTTTCACAAGTCAGTGGTTCCTGTGCTCTTAAAGATACTGGGAAGCTGCACGACAGCCCTGGAAGATGTACAGAAAAAGATCTACCATTAAGTGTTTTGTATGTTTGTCCAAATCAATAGGTGAAAAGTTTTACCTCATATTTCTGTTGCAATATGTATTTTTTCAAACTGTCAGGTGATGGAAGGCAAGAAGTCAGAGATACCAGGAGTTGTGAGGTGAAATATAACCATGCTTTATTAAATATTGCAATCTGAAGCTAGTTCCCAACATGAAAACTGGCACGTGTAATTGGCAGGCATGTACGATTTGCATTACCCAAAAGCAGGCATATATAATGAACTATTACTGTTCTTTATTTTGACTGAAGGAAATTGTCCAGCACAGGCAAGATTTGATTATCTTAATGGCAGATCAGAAAAAATCACAGACCTCCAAAATACATACAAACCTCGAGAACCACATCTGATAGTGCAGAATAGCTCTTGCATTCTGTAGGATGCAGTTAAAAGTACAGGTTTCACAAGGCATCAGACTTGTAGTTTTGTAGAGTAAATATTAGAGTGCAATGATACAGAAAGAATTAGTTCAAAATGAACTTCTGATTTATATCTTGTAAATGAGCCCAGTGGTTTTGAAGGGTTCAGACTTGCACCTTGTCATCCAATTTAAATTTACTATGACAATTGGTTAGACTACTCACTTCTGGTAAAAGTAAGCCCTCAATACTAATACAAATACTCATGAACACTTGACAGGAAAACCTTTTCTCCTTTCCTTAGAAAAATATCTAAAAATGAAAAGAAGTTTCCATGACTTTAATTTTAAAATTCATCTGAGATTTTACTGTTTACAGGCATTTGTCCTTTCATTTAACTTAGTTTGATCAAACAAATGAAGTCGTCTGAAATCTACTAGGTTGCAAAACAGTTTTTAGTTACATGGGCCCTAGCTAAAGAGTAAGTGAAAAACAAATATTTATAGCTATGTGGGTTTTGCTCAGGTCAGTTAGGAATTCTTACCCTTCTTGTAAGAGAGTAAACAAAGACCAAACAATATATTTTTCTTTTTACAAGTGTATCTTTATGGGTCAAGAAAAATAAAAGGAAGAAGAATGTAAGGACATTCCCAGAATATCAACTGCTATAAATCAGGGAAATATAACTAGCTAGCCTACTGTCTGCAGTATAGTACTGCAGGCCATACTTATTTATGGTGTATAACTTTTAAAGTCCAATTAGTTTATGTTGTTTTACTAGATTTTGACAGCTTTTATTAGATCAGTAGGATTTGCATATTTCATTGAAACTGTATGCAGCTACAAATAAAACCACAGCTTTAAGAATGCTGAGAATTTCATAGGAAGGATATTTTCATCTTTAAAGAAAAGCTGCAGTTTTAACTGCAAAATTCAGAATATTGTTCATCTTTATGCTCTCAATATATCCCTTCAACAATACTTCATAGCATCACCATACAGCAATACTTTTATCAGCAGATGCAATGGTCTTTGTGAAGCATTTCTAAAACAACAACCAGCCTCTGTAACAAAAGTTCTTTTAAAACTTTCTCAAAAGAATGCAGGCAAAAAAACCCAACAAAACATAGAAGTTGGAGCCAACAACTAAATAATAGTTTTAAAATAGTATTGGGAGCAAGCCAGTATAACAACTGTTCTTGCATAGAATTCAAAATCTGTTTTATCTTGTGCTGAATGTCATAAACTGCCTTTCTAACCATGCCCAAATGTGCTGCAAGCTTATTCAAGAGCATAGCATGCCTAACAGCAGTATTATGTCACCTTGTAATTTAAATTTAATTTAATGTAGAAAAATTAAATTGTAATTTACATTTAGAGTAAAGCTGAATGACATTTTCCAAAGTTCATTCTCTCTAAAAGATGTACAAAAGTCTGGATTCACACACGTTTTGATAGGAAAGATGCACAATGCACAGACTTTTTTCTATCATGTCACAAAGTATGCCAGGTATATCAGTGACAATAAAGGATTATAAACCTTTTAATCCTGTGGCAAACTGGCCTGTGGTGTGTCCTGAATGTCATAGTGTTTAGCAGTGTGTTGTGGTTTAGCTCCAGCCGGCAACTAAGCACCACACAGCCACTCGCTCACTGTCCCACCGGTGGGATGGGGGAGAGAATCAGAAGGGTAAAAACTCGTGGGTTGAGATAAGAACAGCTTAATAATGAAAATAAAACAATAATAACAACAACAATAATATAATTAAAAAGAAAAATCATGAGAAAGAGAGAGAGAGAGAGAGGTGGGAAAACCCGGGAGGGGGCGGGGTAAACAACCAAACCGAACAAAACCAAACCAAACCAAACCAAACCAAACCAAACCAAANCTGCTGGTGCACGTGGCAGAGCTCGGGAAGCTGGAGAAGTTCCCGACTAGTGTAGGCACTGCTTAGCGGCACTGAGCCGCTACTTACCAACCACTGAAACGTCGATGTGCCATCAGCCCTATGCCAGCTACAGTGGAGAAAATTAACTCTATCCCAACCAAAACTAGCACACAGTGGGAAGCAGAGTTCTATATCTACTGTTGTAGATGTTGTAAACTTCTCCTATAGGTAGACTATAGCTATGCCATCTTTCAGAGGTGGATGAATGTCTATGGCATCTTAGGATAGGTTGAACAGAAACTCTGGAGTCCCCAGTCCAAAGCAGGGCTAACTTCAAAGTTAGATCAAATTGCTCAGGGACGTGTCCAACTAAGTTATATTTTCTAGGTTGGAGACACCAACCTGTTTCAGTGCTTAACCATCTTCATTATGTTACTTTTTTATTATATCTGACTGGAATTTCCCTTGCTGTAATTTTTATTCATTATCTCCCTTCTTTTTCCTTTCTTTATTCTCTTTTGTCCAAAAAGATTTGCTTCATCTTTACAGCCAACTGTTTGGGAACAAAGAGCAGCAATTAGTTTCTTCCTATTACTCTTCTACAAGCTTATCTGTGGCTTCTTGATATGCATTGTATAGGTTCAAACCGATGCTCAATGAATACCTAAGTAAAAATCCTTTATCTATGGTAGTGTGGACTCATCTCTGTCTAGTGTGGACAGGAGGGGTATACAGTGTCCAGCTCTACCTCTTCTGTCTTGATGGCACTATCATACTGTCACAACATCTCTCATGAGAGGGCCCTCATTTTAGCCACTTTAATGAAAATAGGTTTGGTACCCACAAAGAGCTCAGACTGCCTCTAAAACAGAGATGACAGATTTAGCCTTACAGTGATCCTAAATGTAGCAGAATGGACTCATGAAATGAGGTTATGGAACAAATTATACTTGGAATTGCTTTTAGCCTAAGCTCAGCCAACAGGCAAATACAAAAGGCAGGAGCTGGCACCATATTTCCAGGTTTCTTATGAAAAAAGGTGGTCACTAGAAGCTCTACTATGTCTATAAAAAAAATGTTAAAAAATGTAGGTGGTGATCCAACTTTTTAGCTGTCTGCGGAGATGCAGGATGTGAACACATGCATACATACTGCTCAGGTGATATTTTTCTCTAACAGCCTGTCTTCTGCACAAGATCCTGTTTGAAAATAGATGCTTTTACCTATACTTATTTGTCTAAAGCTTTAAGAAATCTGTATCCAGGGTCATTTCCAAAGAGAATGATTCCTTTGAGCAGAAATTTCATGTCATGTAGGCAAGAACAACCATTTACCATGTGAAGCCTTCAGAGGTTAAAACTGCCTGAGCAATGCCATTTTTGTAACAACTACTGATTTTTTTTTAAATGTGCTCATCCAAGCACAAAAAAATTAGACTTTATATTTTGCAAATTATGCATGAAAAGACTGCATACAATATTGAGATCGTAGAAAGAATCTGCATTTGAAAGAAGTTTCAAAATGCTTTTAATAGGAAGGATGATAGAAGGAGAGAGATGAAACCCATACACAATTATTAGTTGAAAAATTATCCTATATTTTTTCCATATTTATTCCAATGCCAACTGAGTCTGAATAAAAGTAGCATTACTGGCACTAACATATGGCAAGTTCTGAGAGTGTTTACATGATTGCCACACCAATTATTACTAACCTTTTAGGTAAAGAACAAAAGGCATGAATTTTTTATCCAATTGTATATTTTTCCTTTTCTCATGAATAGTTCTTTCAAAAGAATTCTTTTTTTTTCTTTTTTTTCCCTAGCGATGAAACAATAAGGCCGTGTTTTCACCAAGATGTTACATTGATCCAGTTTGTTCTCTCTAATTGCATTGATTTAATGTTATTGAACTGAAAGCTCTTACTACCACTGTATTGCAGTCTTAAGGTGGATTCTTTTATAATTGGCACAACCACTTGCCTCTTTTTTTTTTTTTCTTTTAATTTAGCCATCATTACATCCTTTCTTGCAATATACTGTGTGCAGTCTATCACAGAGAATAAACTATCAGCCCAGGATGCTGCAACTGGGAATAAAAAATCGCATACTCCAGTAGTCCTTTCCAAGTATCCATTAGTTCGGTGGCATAGTATGTACCATATAGTATATTCATAATATAATGGAGATTGTACCCTACATGGAGGCTTATAAGGCTACAGCAAGAGTGTTGTAAGCCTTAGCAAATGGGCACATACCTGCACACATAAAGAAACACATATTCTGCCAGTCTTATCCTCTTCCCATACCCTGGACACTAACCATGACGCAGCTTCCTCAAAAGTTTGTGCCACTTCCATATGAAGGTCCTGCAAAGTGAAAATATCTGACAACTAACAGACTCCTATTGTAGGACTATGGCATCATGCCAAGCTTTACCAAAAGGCAACTCCTTATATTTCCCTTGCTGGTTTTGTCTGCCACTTGGGAAACTTGGTATTTTATCCAGCTAAGCAGGGCACACATTGGCAATGGGAGTGATGTTACTCTGCATGAGTTAAATATCTTGCATTCTTTTCCATATTACATATACAAAGTTTGATGCATCTGGTTAAGTTATAAAAGTATGTCAAATGGAGAAGGAAAGAATCATCTTCCTAAAATGTGACTTTCTTGCCCTGTGTGCCATGCTCACTTGTTGACACAGTTGAGGTCTGGCTGACCTTTAAAAGTGGCAGAAATTCAGAACAACCAAGGCCATTGTCTTTGTAGGCTTTGGTCCCACTTTTAATGATCAAATACTGACAAGAAGAATATTGCAAAACCACCTAAACATTTGGTATTAATATTTGTTTTTTGTTTTGTTACCATGTTTTCTGTTAGATCAATTGCTAGAAATCCTGACACTGTCATTTGTGATGCATTGAAGAAGGTGGTGCTGTCTTGTCTGTATCTGTAGAAACTGGGTTTTCATATGGAGGCTACTGATTGGATGTGTATCTATTCCCTGACTTCACAAAAATGTGTTGTCCCACAGTACTTCAAGAAGTGATTGATCACTGTGATCATTGTGATGGTGGATTATTTAAAAAAGATATACAGAGGCTCTATCTTCTAGCACCTGAGGAATTGTCATGGTTTTAGCTGGGATAGTTAATTTTCTTCACTGTAGCTAGTATAGTGCTGTGTTTTAGACTTGGTATGAAAATAATGTGATAACCCACTGATGTTTTTAGTTGTTGCTGGGTAGCGCTTACACTAGTCAAGGACTTTTGCAGCTTCCCATGCTCTGTGAGGTGCACAAGAAGACGGGAAGGGAGGGGGCACAACCAGGAGAGCTGATCCGAATTGGCCAAAGGGTATTCCATAACATGTGACGTCATGCCCAGTATATTAACTGGGGGGAGTTGGCCGGGGGAAGCAGCGATCGCGGCTCGGGGACTGGCAGTGTCGGTCAGCGGGTGGTGAGTGGTTGCAGCTCTTGTGGGTTTTTTTTTTTCCCTTTTCCCTTTATTCCCTGGGTTTTGTTTTATTCTCTCTCATTATTTCTTTTTATTTTTTTATTATTATTATTATTATTATAATTACCATTACTATTCTTACTATTTTATTTTAATTATTAAACTGTTCTTATCTCAACCCAAGGGTTTTCTTGTTTTTGCTCCTCCGATTCTCTCCCCATCCCACAGGGGTGGGGGGAGTGAGCGAGCGGCTGTGTGGTGCTTAGTTGCTGACTGGGGCTAAACCACAACAGGAATACATTTTTAATAGCACTGGGAGTATGTTCCAGTTGCTTAAATAGAGACATGTGGTGTCATGTGAACCTTAAGTCTCCACTTGGGAAGATATCCATATGGGGCTGAAAGTTCTGATATAGAACCTTACCAGTAGGGTCAATAGGCACTTAGGTGGCTATTTCTAGGTAACTGAATCCTACCCTGAGGAGTACTTGTAGGCATCAATGTTCTGGCTAATATATTTAGGCTCTTCTCAAAATCACAATGAGGCATGATCACCTTTAGGGTGCAAAATATATGACCTTTTAACAGGTCTACTTTGGGATAGGAAGAAGTGGAGTCCAGAACTGTTGATTCTACAGACTATGGAAGAATTCTAGGGAAAGTGGTTCAAATACTGATCTCTACATTGCAAATAGATATATATGACCAGATTACTCTCACCCTTCTGCCTGCTTGCTGGAATGACAAAGGAAATTCTTTTGCCTTGCAAAACAAGTAGAGTTGTGAGACTTTAATAATTTTTGACGGTCCAGTTTACCCCCTGCCTCCATGCAGCTTGGAGCCTTTCACTGGGCTGATGGCCAAAAGAAAGGAGGCATTTAACTTTACCCTAAGGACCTTAAAGAGTGTCAGTGACGGATACTTTGGAAGAATGATGCAGAAGTGGTGATGTTGTATGACAAGACGCATGATTACGTGCTCCATGTAGAGTCTGCTTCATTTCACTCAACGTGAAACATGAAGAGAGATCCTGGAGGATATGTCTGCGAAGTGGATATGAAGTACTTGGAAGATTAGAGTTGCCTAGAAGGATGCACTGCAAAATGTCCTGCATGATCATTGCAGTGAAGTGCATTGTTTTTCTCCGGAAGTTAGAGGGGAGAGTAGGTACGGGTAATGAATAGGTTGCAACCAAGAAAATGTTAAGGGAGGGGAGCAGGTGCTTCATGACAAGAGTACTTAATGACCTGTCTTTCTGTATGACAAAATGAATATCCTGAGGGAATATAAATTATAAGAAGCATTGTTTATCCACAAAAACAATAAAAAAGTTCAAACTTGAGAGCAGAGTAACTATGTTGGGATAAGCTTTTAAGTATTCGCAGATGCCTATGAGAAATGTGCTTCCCTTCTGTGGAATCAAATATTTTGGAAATATTTCAGACCTGGTTTAACTGATAATTGCCATTCCCACTATTCTGTAAGATTTCAGGATGCACACAGTAAGTGAGAAATGCTGTAAACTAAAGATACTACTCTCATTTGTTTCATCTAAGATTTTTCACCGTGGTGGAAGACTTTAAGTATATAAATTTCAAAGCATACTGCATATAGCACAAAGCATATTAAAGAAAACTACATGCTTTTACTTTAAGATATCTGTAGATACATTCCTCAATGTATTCATTCTCCTAGTAACCATAAGTAAGCTTAAGCCTCTACAGAACTCTAGCAATACAAATATTATATTTTAAGGTTATAAACATTTTATAAACTTCAGGAAATTATTCTTTCCAGTGTGTATGGAGGTTTCTGTAGGATATGCATTAACAAAGGTAAATTGCATCCAGAATTAATGCTATTCTACCACAGAAATATTCTCATTTTACTAAGGTAGTCACCAATAGCATTGCTTCAGAGCTATATGCTGTTTGCTCATGTGCTACATATTGCTATAATGTGATTAGGCACCCTTCTGGACTGGGACTATCTCTGCTGGCTTGCTTTTAAAAGGTGAGCATATCTGAGTCTTCCTCGAATCCTTAGGCACAACATATAAATATAGTTAGATTCCTAGAAAAGTTTATCTTTTCCATCTATTTTGGCTACTCCTCATCTGCAGAAGGAAGAGGACCTGGAAATTAATATGAACATATCCAATGCCATTCTGCAGGGATAGGACCAGCTTACTGTGCTGGCTTAGTCTGCCTGTTTGGGAAGGTGCATGCACAGTGGAGGCCCCTAGATATATGTTTATGTGGAGTAAATCAGGATTTATGTCATATGCTTCATATGATTATTCTGAATAGCCTTTGTGATCACTCTGTGAACACTAATTGCAAAAGGCACATACTATGCCACTGATTGTGAAGGAGGCTTTGAAGGCACGTGAAACTATTTGCTGCAGTATAGACATAGCAAGGCCCCAATCTCAGCACAAGATCAGATACTTTACTGTTCTAGCAAAGTGTTTCAAACAAGCTATAGAATTTATTTCCTTTCCCTGTAGGTAATAATAAACAAGTGACATGAAGCTCAGTGCAGCATTAGTGTCTTTAAGTGGCAGATAAGGAAATAAGCATTAGCTAGTTAAATAAACACACTAAACAGCGATATTTTGCTTCAACAAAGTATATTGAACAACATTGTCCTTTAGGGGTTATATAAAGTGGAACTAAGCTACTAAAAATGTAAATTTATTCCTCAACATATTGCTGTTCAAACTGGGAATATTCAGATGTCTCTAAGGCCTTTCTGGATAATTTTATTAGTTTATGACCACAATACTTCATGGCCAAATAATAATGTTATTTTCTTAAAATGAAATCAGAGTAAAGCAATTTTTTTCCTATTTGACAGTTCTGGAGGTCCCAAAGTCCTCTTCTGTTTGTCACCTTAATTCACCTGATTTCAGCCTGTTTAAAGTAATATATGGTGTCAGAATACAGGGAAATACAAACCAAAGTTAAGTAATTGCTAATGTCATTTCTGATAGGTTTTTATTGTAGTTTTGTATTATATGAACATTATAAAATTTAGGACCGGCCTGAGATACTTTTGCAGAGCAAAGTGAGAGAAATTTTGAACTTAATGAGAGTTTTACAATTAACAACAGTAGAAACAAGACCTGAATTTGATATTCTACAGCCAGAATTTATTCTTTCATTTATTTATTCACTCATTAATCCACTCATTGAAAGTATTCTCACTAATGTCCTTGCAGTGCATGTTATAAGGAAGAACTATAATAAGGATGGAAGAACATGCAATATAGTAATATAGTAATATATGTATTACTATTTTGTTAAATAAACATCTGATTTGTAGACCATTATGTCTTGATATCTGGTGTAATTTTCAAAACAAGACCACTAGGAAAGCTGTTTCTACTCATGTTCTGAATACCAGGGTGGCATTACTTATAGAGAAGAAAAATAAGGTTATGATTCCAAGCCATGTTAAATATTTTCTTTTTTAATAAGCTTAAGGCAGCCAGAGANTTCATTAAAAAAAAAAAAAAAGCATTCAAGCAGCCAGAGAAAAGAATTGTGTCACTGCCAGTCAAGACGAGACAAGATGTGTCACTAGTGCCCTCTTGCCACCCCCTCCTCCCCACACACATTTGAACAGGAAGGGACACACTGGGTTAGATGCAACTAGATGATTTTAGCATGACAGTCAAATATTCTATTTTCTTCACATTTCTGAAGTCTGTTTTCTTCATTGGTGGTTAATGTAAATAGTAAAGCCTCCTATGATCTTATAACATTGTAGGACGTTATTAGTTTTAGCACTCAAAAAAGTGCAGAA
>WEKW01010177.1:2742-21553 GCA_013389905.1 Sula dactylatra | reverse complement strand
AAAGTTTCTGAATATTACAGGGGACCAATGTACGTGAAGAATTGCATCCTGTTCTCTCCAATAGAGAAACATGTGAGTTTACCGCTTACCTTATTATCTTCAATTTTTGTACTCTTATTTTTTAGAAGGTTATATGTCAAAGAAGGGGGTGGAATGTGTTCTGGAATATTGAATTGTACATTTTTAAAGAGCATAAAGTTGAAGGAGCTGAGATAGTAAAGTCTAGTGTGATGAGTAGTCATTTTTCAAGTTTGAGTAGCTAGAAAATAAACAGAGATAATATATGCATTGCTTTTGCAGTTTCTTGTGATTACAACTCTAAATCTGAGAGGTCAACATTATCAGAAATCAGCGAGTTATTCTTTTGCCCTGACTTACTTACGCAAGGTGAAATCCTAGCACTGTTGGAATCTGGCAAAACTACTGTTGCCTACTGTTTGGTCAGCGTTTTCACGTACCTATATAGTATTAATTTTAACTTCAGGTTAGTCTGTTGGGGAGGATGGTCAGAACATGGAGATAAAGATTTAGAGTTCTTGGTTTTATACCTCTGTCTGGTAAAATAGCTGAAGGATTTTCACTGTAGTAAGATTTTATTTGTACTTTAAAAGAATTTCAAAGCCTATGATGAAAACTGTGGTGTAAGGAAAATGTGCTACAATTGTACTTTTATGACAAATTATGCAGAAAAGGGTAATTCACACCAAAATTTTCTTAACATTAATTGCAAACTGGAATGAAAATTTCTGCTTTGTTAACCATTGAAAATAATAGGACCCTCATTATACCAATACTCCAGCCTGTATTAAGTCATCTGTTCCATGATAAGGCTGGACTGGGGGAGAAAAAACCCCCTGCCATTTAATCTAGTCTGCTGCCATCTCAGGCAACCATGTAGTATGTATTTAGCCAAGGAGCTCCACTAATTGCAAGTCAAAGAACACTTCTAACATTATACAAAATAGTTCAGACCAAAGAAGAGATTGGAAGCCCTAGGAAGAGATCAGAAGTTATCAAGGATATGTTCAGCAATCTAGATCATTGCAACAGCTTGGAAATTGCTAGGTAAAGCTCCAATATAGCCCTAGGAGATTGACCAAACCCAGAGTTTATAAAGAAAAGCAAAAAGCCTCAACTATTTCTGTCTGTCTTCCTGACCTTACTTAAATTCAAATCAAATAATCTAGTTACTGATTCAACCCTAGTGTGGAAGGACGATAAACCAGTGAGACACTTTAATGTCTTTACACATTAAAGGTTTTTAATGTCTCTAGAAATGCCCGTCTGCACATGCCATGTCCCAGCTCTGGTCACAGCTGTTTTTCAGTAAGTAGAAGAAAGTGAATTAAATATATAACAAATCCAGCCACCATATTATATATAACAAATCCAGCCACCGTATTATGCATCAAGAGGAAGAAGAAAACTCTTCCTGGATCCCACTCTTGCCAGCAGTCAATGAAAGCCTTGAAGCATGAGTTAATCCAATGTAAAAGTCATGCAAGGATTTAATATTTTGAAGAAAACTTTTTGTTCTTAATTAAGAATATGGCATTGCTTGCAAGCTTTTATTTCCATTAACATCTGTTCCTTTTTGAAACTCTGATGTAAGCTACTCAGACTTGTTTGCACAATTCTTGACTTTTCACTATTCACTATTTCACTATTATTCACTAAATACTTAGTGAAGCTTTGTCAATTACTTCTAATCTATTGCCAGGTATGTCTGTACGCTATCAATAAGTGTGGGACATATTGCTTCATTATCATAACCTGTTGGATTTGAATAAGAAAAAAAATGAGTGAGCCTGAAATTTCTTCCTTATTCTGGCAATTCTTTGGTAATGATTTCACTAGTCAGCAAATAATGTCTTGTTAATACCAGAGCAGCCAATGTGATAATTCATAAAAGTAGAAAGGTAACCATATGACAATGTAACCTAAAAAAAATCATAATCTCTTCAATGCCATTGTGGCTATAGTTTAGTGAAAAGGACTAATAAACAGGGCTATCCTATTATGGATATATTTTGTATGTGGTGTGGCTTAAATCCTTTACTGGCATACTGTTCTTAACTCCAAACATTAGCAACGTTAACAAATTATGAGTCAAATCTCCCTAATAATCTCTACTGCCAAAAATAAAAATATATTAAGTAGTTTTAAAAAACCCTCTACTTCTAAAAATCATACGTTCATAATTAATTTTTCTCATTTCTGAATTGGATACGTGGACTCAAGCCTGTCTCTGAAATCATGCAGAAATTTTCACTTCAAAAATTATTCTGTAGTTCAAATTTCAGTAAATTTAGGAAAATCCTACAGTGATATACAGGAGCTATAAATGATCATACCTTCTGCTTTTATTGTCTATGAATCTTGAGATCTGAAAACTTAGCTTAAAAATAAAAGCTGAGAGCCTCGCAAATCATGTTACTCCTAGAGTTGATGCTTTAGCAAAGCCCCCAAATACAACAACATTGATATAAAATTGTCAGAGTGATCCTATTATTGGCAGACTGCTGATGAGAGTGTGAAGGTTTTTCCAGCTGAATGCTCTGAAGTGAGATTGTCACTAAGACAGAAGCTGTCTAACTAGTTCCAGTTGAATTAGGTTATGATTTTTCAGGATAAAAGATCTTCCATATTCCATTATATAATATTTTTGGTGCTTTCCCAGGTTATGGGAGAACAGGCAGGTAAAGGATTCAGTAATGCCCGTTCTTGTTGTGTTTATATACAATGGTATTTCTATGTCTGAAGAGGGAAAAAAGGTTCTCCTTTTCTAATAGACTTTTTGTTGTTTCCTTTTGTGCTGATTTTCTCTGGGCTAATTTTCTTCACAGAAGCTAGTATGGGGCTGTGTTTCGGATTTGTGCTGGAAACAGTGTTGGTAACACAGGGATGTCTTCGTTACTGCTGAGCAGGGCTTACACAGAGCCAAGGCCTTTCCTGCCTCTCATCCTACCCCACCAGCGAGTGACTGGGGGTGCATGGGAAGCTGGGAGGGGACACGGCTGGGACAGCTGACCCCAACTGACCCAAGGGATGTCCTACACCATATGATGTCATGTTCTGCATATAAAGCTGGGGGAAGAAGGAGGAAGCAGGGGACGTTTGGAGTGATGGCGTTTGTCTTCCCAAGTAACTGTTACATGTGATGGAGCCCAGCTTTCCTGGAGATGGCTGAACACCTGCCTGCCCATGGGAAGGAGTGAGTGAATTCCTTGTTTTGCTTTGCTTGCGTGTGTGGCTTTTCCTTTCCCTATTAAACTGTTTTTATCTCAACCCACAAGTTTTCTCACTTTTACCCTTCTGATTCTCTCCCCCATCCCACTGTGATGGGAGTAAGTGAACAGCTGTGTGGTGCTTAGTTGCTGGCTGGTTTTAAACCTCAACACCTTTCTTTCTCTGTTACTTGAAATGATGGTTAAAACTGCCCAGAGTTGGGTTTATGGGAAGAATCTTGGTTATAGGCAGAAGACACATGAAGTAGAGATCAGTATGAGTATGCCAAGTTCCACATGGATAAAATGACAGTCAATGTTGTGTGATACAACAGAAGATACTTTATATTCCAGAACACTCAGGACATGGGAAAAGTGGGCCAGACTGAAGACATACTTGTTGAAATACTGGCACAATTATTTCCAGTAGAATTAAGCTGTTCAAAGAAACTGAGCCCGTAATGTAATTCCTCTGTTTTACAGAGTTCACAAAAGTCGCTGTCTCACTTTCAGGATGCTACTCTGATCGTAGATCCTGTTTTACAGAGTTCACAGATGTCTCTTACTTTCAGGATGCTACTCTTACCATAACTGCATGCCAAATAGGAAGACAGAAACAATCTTAGTAAGAAAGATGACTGTAAGTCTTGTTCATCTTGGTATGAGGTGAGTTTTGCAATGGTGTTTTAACAACTGCTATTTATCTTCTATAGTTTGTTTATTTGACTCTAAGATTTAGGTGATCCATCTGTACTAATTATATTTCTGTAAGTCAGGTGTTTGGGGTTTCTTTTAATGGTATTCAGAGTACTGTGTTGCCTTTCATTGTGCTGTATTTTTGTTGTGTTTTCTGGCCAGTGCATTCTTAGCTTTAGCAACATGCCATTGCAGATCTTTCATTCCACTCATACTCAAAAATATTAGAGGCAATAAAAGGGAAAAAAATCTCAAGCAGTGTTTACAAGGCCAAGGGCAAGCTCTTTAATGAAAGACAGGTGAAAGACATGATTAATATAAAATTCTGTTACTGTCTTTGACTTGGACATCCAGTTGGAAGGTAAAATCTTTGCATGTGATTTGACAAACCTTTCTGGAAGATTGAAGTTAAACTGTGTCACCCCACAGTGATCAGGTGATTGCTGATGGAGGCTTATTAATTTCAGTTAACCTTCAGTCTGAAGATGCAAAAGGGAAAACCATTTGCCATAAGGATAGTGACAGGCTGATGTTTCTTTTTAAAAGCAGGTTAATCATATTGCCATATCTTAAGAACAGTCCTCATGGGGAAAATATGACTGCTTTGAGGAAAATATTTCTGCTTTGAGGAAATAACATCTATTGCTTCAGCCACGCTTCTATAGGGGAAAAATGGGATGAGTAATAAATCTGGGTGTTTTATTGGATGGACATTAAAATTCAGCTATATTTCTGTAAATGGTTTGCAACCAGTGGAAACGTATGTAAAAATGTAATCATAGGCTAATTATAAAAATATAACTTGATTATGTATATGACTTATATGCTCATTATAAAAATATGCTAACCTTACTTTGTGTTCATAATGCGATCTATATTTTAATTGTTGAATTAAAAGCAACTTAAAAACCCTAAAAACTTCAAGCTATGAAAATACAATCCAGTTGATATGTTAGTAACCTTTTTACCTCTCTGAAAGAGGCAATGAGATTTGAGTAACTGCATGCCTGTTAGTCTGATCTTGGTATTATGCAAACCTAAAAAGTGATTTTTAATGGAAAGAATAATTAATAACATGAAGGAACATCAGATCTGTGGGCTTGACTGAATCTTAGTGAGAAAAATAAAAGGTTGGATCAAGATGACTCTGAGTTATCAATGTGACATGACCACTAAAAGGTCAAATGTAAACTTAGGAAATCATAGTTCTCATAGATATTGGGAGGTAGTAATGCCAAATTCATAATCTGGCGTCTTGTTAGAGTGTTAACGTAATCAGCAAATTTCCATTTGAAATTTTGGAGTACTTATTATAGGTCTGTCTGTGCCCAAGAGGTAAAAGGCACAAAAAATAAAATAAAAAAGTGCTTAATTTTTCAATTATTTCATCCAGTAAGAGAGTAAGATGAAAACTATTTGCTTGTGGTAGATGGCAGTCATAAAGCAGGACCTAAATATTATAGAAGGTCTGAGCTGATGTGAAAAATAGGATTAAATTGAGCAAAGGAAAATTTAAATGGAATGTGAGAACACAGCTCTTAATATTAAGTCTTACAGAAGTTTTTTTCTTTTGTAGTAGATCGGTAGCATCTCCTTCCCAAGTCATTCAGAACAAAGCATTGAGATATTTGCTGTGGAGGGCAATTTTATATTGCCAAGGAGATGTACAATATGATCTAATAAGCTTTTTCTCATCACTAATTTCTTTTTGTGGTACTTCAATCTGGTGATTTGGAAAATTGAAAACAGAGTTGCAAAGATTAATACTTGGTTTGAATTTGATTCATATTTTTTCTGTTACTGCTCATGGCACATCTATAATTACGTTCTTATGCATTTGCTGAGAATGTACCGCTCTTTGTCAAGTATATTATTAAGGCATTGACCTGTATCACTCACAAAATGTTCAGTCAGTTTAAAGTTGAAGCTGAAGTACCTTAAAGGGAGAAGTCTCTCACCACTGTCACGGAATTCTGCAGTCGGGTGGCAAAATGCTTTCTAAGGTAAAGAGTATTTGTCAATACATCTTTTCAAGGAGTACAGCTTATCTGTCCTCGTATGCCTGGGTATATCCATCTAAGACAGAAGGAAAAGACGTTTACTTTACTGTACTTAACACTACTGTTTTTCTTTCATCACAGTAACTGCTGTTGCATGTGGAAAAGGCTCCTTGTGCCATGTTTCATCTATCTTTATACCTGTCTTGCATATAGAATGATTCAGTTGCAGTGGTAAAGAATCTCCTGTCTTCTGGGTTGATTCAGCATACTGCTGTTCTTGGGAAAGTAAAGTCTCAACACTCCTTTCATGGTCCATGTCTGTTGCTGATCTTGCCAGGATACAAAGCTTTAATGGACAAGTGCCAAAATAAAAAAAGGCTTTGTAAAAAAGGAGTTTAACTACTTCTCCAGTTGTGTGTGTTTCACAGATTCAAGTATGTTTTTTCTGAAATCACATGTAGGAGTGTGGCCTCCAGGCCTCTTTTCTTCTTGTGAGCACAGCGGTGGGGTTTTGGGCTTTAGTGCTGTTTCAGCTCCAGCAACCTGCCCCGATTTGCAAAACTCCTATTTTCCAGTGAAACTTGAACTCAGAGGGTAGTACCTATTGTCAGCTTCAAGAGGGGACAGATCCTTCCATATGTTCATTTCCTGTTCAAAATCCTGAAGCAAGGTTGACCTTCACAACTCTGTTCCTACTTGTACAGAACGAGTAGGCTCTACAGAGCCTACTTTCAGTCTCCAAGTAGTTCCTGTATTTTTCAATGGCTAGAAGTTACAGGTTTGCACGAAGAAAACACATGGCTACCGGTTAAAAACGTAAAATGTTTCACTTTGTGTCTGTCCTGAAGTGTCTTTAAAAGTCTTAATTTCAAGAAGGAGGCTGCTTAATGTTTTTTGACACTCAAGAGTATTGAAGGATTCTGAAATTAGCATCCCATAAAGCAAAACAGTCCTAATCAGTTGTCACTTTAGAAAACCCTTGTGTATGTGTTATTTTAGGATCTGGGTAATAAAGAATGCATTTAAATGTGCTAAACTTTTAGGACAGGCAAAGTAGTTTTTTTCATGCAGAGACTGTGAAAACATCCTGAGAATATAGATGGCACTATATGCTCAGAAACAGAAAACTGCAATTTTTTATTTATTTATTTTTTTTATCTGGGATGAGAGCAGAAAACAACTGTAGGCTGGGGTTTTTTTCTGCAGAGCTGAAAAAATGATGCTCAGGGATGAATGCAGTAGCAACATCAAGAGCAATGGTTAGAGAAAGAAGCACCTCAATCAGTTTGTTTGTGAGAGTTATAAAAATGCATTATTCTTCAGAAGAAAAAGTTCTGTGCTTTTTGTCATGGGCAGACTTCTTGTTTTTGTTCACAAGGTCTTACACTTCATCTATTCACTTGTATATATGACTCAATCCAATTCTGTGCTCATCTTTCTGTCTTTTGTACTCCATAAATCAAAATACTTTGTCACTGTTTCTGAGAAATACACTTTTAGCTTCTTTTACGGTGACCATTGTTCCTTGAGCATCTTTGTGAACTGTCTTGCTTGTTCAACCTTCACAAGGCTTCTGTCAGAACTTAAAAACCCAGAAATGCTTATTAATGGGGATGTTATCCTTAGCCAAAGCATTCCATACTAACCATCTGTGACTTCTGATTACTCCTTTGAAGAAGTGATGTTTCACAGATGTAACATCTGAGGACCACCGGGCTCTGGGAGGAACTGTCCTTCCTCCTCCTACTATAAAGTGTATAAATCATCCAGTGGCTTGGAACAGGGCATGTGCCTTACTCACATTCAGAACTGTCATGGTTCTTAATAGTACATCTCCCTTTTGGTGCTCTTGTCCCTTTTGAAGATGGAGTACTTTTTTATCACAAGTTCTCCTGGGGAAAAAAGATGTGGGCATTTGTCAGCATTCTGATTCATGCCTCTTCTTACAGGTCCACTCTCATAAGCTCATCTGCCTTATTCTTCTAAATGTTCAGCTATATTCTTTGTAAGAGTATTTTATATATATGCAGGAGGGGCTGGGATAGGTAGAGACAATGTGAATGGGTTCTGAATAAAACTGAGCAATTTCCTAATCCTATGTAGATATTTTTTTTCCTTTTTTTAAAAGTACTAGCTTTTTCATTTTAAGCTACAGAAAGGTATTCTAGTTCCAGAAATAATTAGGATCCAACACTCCTGTCAATAGCTTCAGTGATTGAAGTATCTGCAGGTTGCTAATGGTTCTTGATTGTCCCAGTTGGCATCTGGAGACAGCTCTTTTTGTCTCTCTGGTCAAAGTTCATGCTTAGAATACAAATGGCATTTTAACATGTGTCAGCCAAATACAGATCTTAAAGTTCTTTCATCAAGGCAAGTTGATAGTTTTGAAACGTTTGCGAAGTAATATAAATTCTGGTATTGTAATACGGACTTTGGCTACCTCCTGAGTTAAAAATTGTAACTGCAGCATATTTTTACCCATGTTTATACATCTCAGAAAAATTATTAAAGCTCAGTAGATGCAACTGCTTTAAATTTAATTGTGGTAGTATCAAAAGTAGCAGGCAAAATCTATGGAGAGTCTAGATAAATTCTCTGGTTGTTTGTGGTTGAAGTTCATACCATTAATTTCTCAAGCTCATACTACCATGCTGTGTAGAAAAGAGATCGCACAGACATGTGCAGTGTTCTAACCCCTTACTGTGGTATGCTGTAACATGATTTTAACACATTTGTTAATGTGTTAAGCTAATCTTTATTTTTAAAAAAATGCCATTACTGATGCTGAAAGTAAGCCATTTACCCCTCTTGAAACTGTAAAATACATGAAACAAAAAGCCTACACACTGCATTCCTGCTTAACTTCCAAACAATGTTTAATACAGGCTCTCAATTTATTATATATTGCAGTTACACCTGCTGATTCATCATACTAAACTTTCATTAATGTGTGTGTTACTAGCTGTCACGGATGTGAAGAGAACCATGAAGAAGAGATCCAGTTGTAAATGAACAGTGGTATCTTCCTGCATTTACAAACAGCAGAAAATAAGCTGCTAAAATTCCCTTGCATTTGGATATTTTTTGTGTTGGATTCCCAAAGTTAGATTTTATGAATTCTGCAATTTCTGTTATGGAGATCACTGCTGTATCTGAACAATGCTGAAGGAAATATTTTGTCTACATGTTAAAACAAACAAACCACATAGGTATTAGAATTGCATTGTATGTACAGTGACAAAGTAAACTGAGTAGAGTAATAAGTATGTCACATCATTTAATTTCAGTAAGAGGACTAGATTTTTCTTGTGCTATTTCCCATATTTTCAAATGCCAGTAAAACATGAAATTTCACTGTAGAATTTGTCAGGTGGGTTACATAATGAATGATAGTTAATTGGCAAATGGGATGCAGGGGAGGCAGTTTGATATTCTAGGCTGTATATTTTCACCTTGATGAGCTTGGTAGTGGAGAGATTGATACTTAATGTTTTTCACTAACTTTCACAGTAAACAATTGGTTGTGATACTCAGAGATTTGTTGTGGTGGTGAACTTAGAGTTCATGGAAGGTGAAACTTTCAAGGATGAGTAGAAGAAATTAAGTAGCTTGTACATTTGGGCAGACAGATTTCAAGGACTACGCTGCTTTTTGGATGCATGCAGGACAGCCTAAGGCTTGGTTCTACTACATTGTAGTTGACACAGGTTCTACAAGTACCTTTAGAAAGGTCTTCAGTAAAGGTACTGGATAGAAAAGATGTTTAAGGACAACACTTGACTGTGGTTTATTGCAGCTCTGCTAAGCAGGTGATGTGTTAACTGAATAGGTCACTTAATAGACTTGTATGTCCATTGTAAATGGGAATAATAATACTGTTTGCTTGCCACAGCCCATCAGTGTTCTCTGTGTGTATCTTGTGAGTTTTTTGATGCAGATATATGAATATGATAAAGATCAGTTCCTAGGTTAATATACCCAACTCTTTCTTCCTGTGTAAATGATTGTGCACATAAAATCACGTCTCCTTAATTCTCATGAGAAGTGCTAAAAGAATGGAGACAGCCTCTCCTCAGTGGTGAAGGGACAAGGGGCAAAGGGCACAAACTGAAATATAAGAACCATTTAAATGTAAGAAAAACCTTTTCCTGTGAGTGTGGTCAAACCCTGGAGCAAGTTTCTCAGAGAGGTTGTGGAGTCTCCATCCTTGGAGATTCAAAACTCTGCTGGACATGGTCCTGGGCAACCTGGACTGCTTGACCCAGGTTTGAGTAGTGGGTGGTGGAAGAGGTCCCTTCCAAACTCAGCCCCTCTGTGATTCTGTGTCATCCTTTCTTCGTATTGTTTCATTTTATTGCAGCTGGTATTTCAATGGTATAACAGAAAACCTTAGCGAAAAGCACTTGTGTTTTATTTCACGGATATGTGTTTCTTTGCATGCCATGTTTACTGTATATGGGTCAATGCCATTGCATATTTGGTTGGTTGTGCCAGTAATCTTTAATGAAGCTGACAGCTGATTTTATTTTCAGGTGATTTGCCTTAAATTACATGTGATACTTTCTCTGAATATTACATTTGAATGTTCAGAGTCTGAACATTATAATGGCTTTTCAGTCTAAAATAATCTTGTACTAAACATTTACAGTTTATCACCCAGTGGTCTTGAGAAACTTAACAGAAAACTTTTTAAAGGTTGCTATCAGTATTAATGGGAGTTTAATCTTTCAAAGGAAGAAAGATCTTTTCTCAGTGTGTGCAGGTAGTTTACAAAAATATTTATTAATAAGCTTCTTAACAGCTGTATTAAAAGAAATACAGGTAATAATTGCACTGGTCACATTTCAAAGACACCATTAAGGTGCTAATATAAATAGATAAGCATAAGAAGAAATAAATTTTTTAAAAATGCGAATAATGGTTACTATAGCAAACTATATCTGTCCCTGATATCCACTCTCCTTGCTATAACAACATATATGATTTTATGCTATGGAAAAACAGAAGATAATTTCAAAAGAATTTTGTCACCTTTTACAGATTTCAGGGAAATTTTATACTAACGTTTCTCCTCCTCTGGCAGTTGGAAAATGCAGCACGTTTTGTGTTCTGTGTATTATCTGAAAAATGAAAAAAATCCAGGATTGTGGTAGTCCTTTGCTCCTTTTTTTTTTTTAGTTTTGTCACAGTCATAAACACCAAAGCAATATATGACAGGAAGAGTTGTCCATCCCACTCTGCAAAAAGATTAAGAATAATCTAATTTAGAACTGTAACCCTAACCCTATCAAATGTGTCTCCAGTCTGTTTTTCACACCTTTAAGCAAGGATGGCTGGCTGTAATGTTTAACTCTGTTGCAGTCAGAGTGTGTTCCTAATGTCATAATAAGGGTTTTTTTAACTGTACATAAAATGAATTTTTTCTTTTCCTCCAGGTGCCATAGAGAACGATTAAATTGCAATTTTTATAATAGGCTTTTAATGGTGGAAAATTGTTGGAGGTCTTCTTTGATGGTGTGTTTCTCTGGACCAAACAAACAAAAATCCTTCAGTGTTTCTTCATACGTGATTAAAAAACATACAGATTTTATCACTTTTGTTGTATTCTTGAAGACGCTTCTTTGCGTCTTCTTTGTTAATTTTTTGTCTGAAATGCAGTACCAAGCTCAAGCAGAGTCATCTAGATAGGATTAAAAGTTCTGAGTTGCAGAAATATATTACCTGTGATATTCCTACTAATGCATACTATTATGACACCTCATATCCTGCGGGAGCAGTTTATTGCTCACACATCATCCATTTATTTTCCAGCTGTAAAATGCAGACTATCTCTTATTCCTAATTTTATATTTGCACATTTGATTTTTTTCCCAGCTAACTAGTTTTTATTTTGGTCTACAATCAAGTGAAATGGGAAGGTTGAAAAGAAAGATCAACGAACAAATGCTTCAAAAATAGTAAAGTAAATTAAAACATGGGGTCATGTTTTTGCACATAAAATTTGGATAAGCTTATATCAATGTAGTGATCTTTTTTCTTTTTTCCTAAAAAT
The DNA here is from genome assembly GCA_013389905.1 of Sula dactylatra. Classification (NCBI taxonomy): domain Eukaryota; kingdom Metazoa; phylum Chordata; class Aves; order Suliformes; family Sulidae; genus Sula; species Sula dactylatra. The sequence continues at coordinate 9,578 of WEKW01010177.1, read as the reverse complement.
CACTTTTCACAATGGCAAGAATAGCAGCAATTTTTAAGCCTGTTAGAGTGATTCTGAATGTTTAGCATAATGGTTGCAACCATACACAAGTAATATTTTAAGCTGAACAGTGAGGCAAATAAAGATCAATGTCATGACTGAGTTAGAGGTTTATTCTAAAATTATTTTTAAATTATTAAATAGTTAAAAGAAATCATTAAAATACATTAACAGCTGGGAGTTTATCATTGATGACTAAATTATGCCAGTGGTGCTCCTCAGGCTTACTCAGAGTTCCTAGGTATTGAGGAACAAACGTCAGCTGAGGAATTACCATTGGTATAAGACCTTTCTGCTACTTTTAGCAAATGACTAAAACAAAGTCATGTCAGTCAAGCAGGACTGGAGGATTTAGGATAGATATTAATCAATGATAATATCCTAAATCTAGAATTTCTTGATACAAATTTAAATTCATTGGACAGGTTTAATTTCTCATTGAAGCTTTACTCCCCCTATTGCTTTGCTTTCATTAAACTATATGTACAGTTAACAGAAGCAGATAACTCATGGCACTGGAACAGGCTGCCCAGAGAGGTGGTGGAGTCACCATCCCTGGAGGAGTTCAAAAAACGCGTAGACGTGGCACTTCAGGGCATGGTTTAGGGGACATGGTGGTGTTGGGTTGACGGTTGGACTTGATGATCCTAGAGGTCTTTTCCAACCTTAACAATTCTATGATTTTTTAATTCCATGATTTTGGAAAGATTATCTTCACTGATTCAGGCAAGAACAAGCTATTTTAGAAACCTTCTTTTAGGCACTTTTAAGATTTGATGTGATATTCTGTTCACCCTCCTAGTTTCTGTCCTCCTTTAGTTTTTTTTTCCCTGCAAGGGGGAATGTCTCTGATTGCCCATGCTTGAGAGTGCAAGGGGGCTGTCAGGTTTCCTTAGATCTGTACGTGAGTCCAGGAGTAGGGAATGTGAGGGGTTTTGTATTTTAAGCGCTTTTTTAGCTGCTGAGTTCTTTTTGTGCGTAACATATTGTTGTGGTTTAACCCCAGCCAGCAACTGAGCACCACCCAGCCACTCGCTCACTCCCATCACAGCAGGATGGGGGAGAGAATCAGAAGGGTAAAAGTGAGAAAACTCATGGGTTGAGATAAAATGAAATCTCATAAATGAACACCAGGAATTCATTCTTCAGTGTTGCTTTCACATTATATAATCTTGTTATCAAATGTCAGTATGTTTCATTTTGTGTTTTAATTACATCTGAATAGAAAGTCTGGCCATGGTAATAACTCACCCTCTGATGCCTTCGGTGGACTTGTTCATAATTTGTGTTTCTAGATTAAAGAGCTTTCAGGCTACCACCCTATGGGATCAGTGGGGAGAAATGGTCACAGTACCAAAGTTGGATGCATATATTAGACAGTCGTGATTGCTTATTTTGTCTTCTATAAAGTACAATTCAAAGATAAGCATTTTATTCCCTGTAGTGTTAATGTTATGTCTAGTGAATAATGTCATTGCTGAAAGTTTTGAGATATTTCTTACAGAAAGATTCCAGCTCTATAAATATCCAAAGCAGGATAAGACAGGACACAGATGCATATGAACAGAGTTGATAACAGGCATTTGCACATTGAACTCCGGTACCTCCTTGCTAGACTATTGACTGCAAATGAATATACGGATGTGTGATGTTATACTAAATGTATAGCATTACTTTAGAAAACAAAAAGGTATTCTGAAAACTATTTGCTGGTTAAATATAGACACGAATCTGACCCTGACAACCACATATAAACTTTACCCCAACTCTCATAATATATTAACTTTAAAACCCTCAGATTTTGAAGTAATTAATGCAAATTCTGTAGCTGGAGCTACACCTGTTTCTGGAAGTGTGAAAAGGCTTACACCTGTCTCTGTTATTGCATCCCTGTTACACATGCTCAAATATAATTCATTAAAATAACTCTTTAAAATGACATAAGATACAAAAGTGGAATCTCAGACAACCTGGAAGGCCATATGTATATAGTGCTTATTCCTTTGTTGTGCAGTTCTTATTCATCTGCAGAAGTTCTAAAGACATGGGAGAGAAATTAAAAAGTGAGGTTTTTTTTAAATATTTTGCAGAGAAATTCAGACCTGGAGGAGCTTTCTGGAGCAGACTGAAATTTCCATGTCACCAAAACTGGGTGAAGGACAACTTCTTCCTACAGCTTCTTCCTTCTCGAAGACATTACTTGAAGAAAGTTCATTGACATTGTTTCACTTTATCTGTAGGGATACTTGCTGGCAGGGATGGTTTCTCAGCAGAATTCCTTATTATCTTTTAGAGCTAATCTTCTTCACTGAGCTGGGTGTTTAGAGATCACAGCCAACAACAGGAGGAAGGAAAGTTCTGTTAAACACCTTACTGGATTCCCTGGCTTGGAAGAAAGCCAGTAGATAAATTGGGGAAAGTGCAATATCAATTTGCAGAGAGCAGAGGATGAGGAAGCATGGTGCTGCTGGGCAAAACATATTATCAATTGTTTGGAGCTCGGAAGCAGCAAGAGATCAATTGGTTGAGAGAAGCTGTATGGATGCCAGATGATCAGTAGAAGTGGGGATGATCATTTGGTAGTTGGTTTTGGCTGGGAAAATGTCAAACAATGTGGTTGCCAAGAGGCAGAGGCTGACTTGTACAGAAGCATAAGAGAAATGAGAACTACAGTGAGGAGTGCAGAGGGGAAAAAAAGGCTTTAAAGGCATTGGGAAGATACGATGGCAATTTTTGCATCTGGACAAAAATATTTGTACATGCATATAACATTAAGAATGAATGAAAGATGTGAAATATATCTTCTGTCTGTTTTTTTCATATCAGCAAACGACCATACTAGAAGAACACTATAAGATATGTAATGTTCCTAAAGAACATCATGGAGCCATTCTCCTATGACGTCCAGAAAGGAAAGCAGCATGCTGTTAGATTTGAAAATTGCAGCAACAATGAAGATCGGTTGACATCACAAAAAACCTACATAATTTGGTACTTGGGTCAGAGAAAAAAGGTACATGTTTTTTTTATTGTCTGGATAAAAAGCAGTAAAACTTACCAAGGCATTGATAATGGATTGGAATGTTTGATATTAGATGAATAGGAAGTTTTGGTAAGGTCTTTTTAAGTTTGGACTATTTTGACATGAATAATTTAGTGAAGATACTTGTAAAATCACTCTTCTACTGATGATGCCGTGAATGTGCAAGTGATGTAAGTGAATCATTATTTCATCATTGGAATAAGACATATCAAATAAATTGTAGGCTGTAGGTAGGAGGCTATGTAACTTAGGCTTCTGAGGTTTTCAAGGGGGCCGTATTGAGAAAGGCTTTTCAGAGGTGATACTTTTAACACCTGTTGGTCACCTTCTTCTGCTAAGGTAGGAGTGTTTTGACCATGAAATGGATGATAAATTGCTAAGAATATTTTACTCAATAAAACTGTTTCTTTGTTTTAGAAGTAATTACTCTTAAATTTTTCAGATGGTGCCTAAATGAGCCTAGAAGTTTCTGTCCTTAACTTTTCTAAAAATGTTGGTGCAATTGGTCAATCAAAAGTGACCATTGTCAAATGCACCATTTCTGATAGGTAGCTAACCTAATGTTGAAGACCTGCAAATACAAAAATATACAAATATGTATAAGATAGGTACCAGTACTGACAAATACATATTATAGAAAATTTATAGAAAAAGATATCAGCTATCTACAAAACACAAATACTACACCCAGTAAAATGAGCACATTTAATGCCAAGCCTGAGTAATCTGAAATATTTGTATCTCTCCTGATTAGACACTGTTGTACACTTGAATTGATGATGATAGCCTCCATTTTCCTTTGTGGGTTTTTTGTGTCTTTTTTGATATATTGATTCCCTATTTAATTTTTAAATGTCTATTGTATTTACTAGGAAACTAATCAAATTTTTACTTTAGACATTGTAAGAAAAGAATCACGAGTTGCAAAAGACAGAAAAGTAATTAGTGAAGAACTTACTAGGCTGTGACAGGAAATACATAATACATAAGCACAATATATAATCTGCTGCATAAATATGAAATTATATATTGGCATCTGACCAGCTTTCTAAATTCAGCTAAACTTGTCATGCTATGCAATCTCACGTCAACATAATATAAAAACAAACTTGCAGCATCCTTGATCCAAAGAGCAGAAATGAGACAAAAGAGACAGTATGTCCTTCAGCTCTGGTAAGTGATAATTCGATAAAGAGAAGAAAAATGGAGGTGGTTCTTTCTTGTCTTTCTGCCTGTTCTAAAGTGTCATCATACAGTGTTGAGACCACTACATTAAAGCAACTGTGATGATATATGATTGATGCTCTTTTTAAAGCACTAGTTGAACAAATATTTCAAATGCTAATAACTTTATGTAAATGGAGGCTTCTGTATTATGAGAGCTGCTGACATTGTGTGCCACGTTGCAGAAGACCTTGTGCTGCCGTAGTGTGCGTACATTCTCCTTTGTACCCAGAGGCCAGTGTTAGGCGCAGTAAACGTGAACACATCTCCTGGTTTAAGTGGCTTAATAATTGTTCTTACTGTTGTGGTGTTAGTTGCTCTAGCACAATATTACCTGGTGGACAAAATAACACAAAGGCGGTTGCTTGGCGTAAGGAAATGATTACCATGTGTAAGCATGTATGAATAACTCTGTTGATCTCAAACAGGAGGGAGATGGACTGAGGCAAGTCACAATTTACACTGTTGTGATGGGATTACACTGAAGTAATACTACTAAAGGATGACAGTGCACTCTGTGAAGCCTGAGGAAGTACCTGATCCAGGAAATTTGTTTTGAAATTTGCACAGCTTCAGCGATCCACTTAATGATCTCTATGGGAGATCCTCCTCCTCCTCTGCATATCTTTTTATTAAGCTTCTCTTCACTTAAAAACTGAGAATATTGTTAACAAAATGCAAACACAGGTTATGTATATCCAATATAGCATTTCCTATCAGCTGCTTCACAGAGGTGTTCAGAAGCTGATAGTACAAAATTTATGGCCTCCAGCTGTGTCACAGCTAATTTGAGTGAAACACCTAATTATCTATTAGCCAAGGTTATAATATAAAATTAGTCACAGCCCTCTATGAAAAATGGCTAACAACTTTCTGCTCATTAAAAATCAAAGCATATACTTAGCCATTTTTGATACAAAATGACCAGAGTAAAATCTGTTTGAGTGAATATATTAACATTATTCTGAAAAAAAAAAATCACAATTAAACCAGAAACACCTGGAATGAAATGGCCATTTACATTTTAAACTGTATTTCCTAAAACATTACAAGCCTATGAACACTTAAGACCTCACACTTCATTTCTACCTTTGAATTTCTGAAGACATGGGTGGAGCAATACCTCATTCCCCACTAGCCATCAAAGAGTTCATTAAAACACATCTTGAAATTCAATTGTAGAATAAAATACCATTTTGAAAAGCAGTATGGTTCAGATCACTGTGAGAGATACATGTTTAGCTTTAATGTCAATAAGCTCTAAAACAGAAGAGGAATCACCAGGTTCAGAAAGCGAATTTGCAATTTCAAGGGCAGTAGCTACTAAGGAGAACAAACCCTCTAACATCCCAAATCCAAAAGCTGTGGACACGGGGGAAGTACAAGGGAAATGTACCACAGAAAGTGACTGAGATTGTATGGAATTGTATGGAATTCCTAAACAGACTCTCCTATTACTTCTGTCAGAACTGTGGTCTTGACAGACCGCTGATCTTAGTGGGACATTTCTTGGTTTGTGTTTTTGGTTTGGGTTTTTTTTTTTTTCCTGTTTGTTTGTTTGTTTTGTTTGTTTGTTCTTAAAATTCTTCACTCTTCAAATGTGATAAAATATGGAGATTTTAATGTGTATCTGTTTTCTGCAGTTACTCTTTGGTTAGTGTAGTTAATCCTTCAGAACTAACAGGTCGCAGTAAGAAGAAGGGGCAGGGGAAGACAAAGACACGTAAAGGCATAATGGCCATGCATATATATTCTTCATATATAGCAGTAATTGTGTGCTTCTTGTGTTGTGAAATCTCCATTATTTTATAAGATGCAGGGCATCACAATGAAAGGAAGTCTTTAAATCCCAAATATGAGGGTTTCATGAAGTGCCTTAGCTTCAGTTAATACTTGGTAGCATCATTTAGTGAGAGCTTTTTTCAGGGTCACTTACCACCATGGACATAGGAAACGGTTTCACTCAAGCAGAGAAGGAAGCCATTGAGTGAGTGACAGGAGCATTACCTTGCAAACCAAGAAGGATTTGTTTGGTATAACTTGACTGTCTGACCAACAGCTGACAAACTCTGATGCGTACAACCTGTTCACTGAACCCAAATTATGTATGGTTTGTTTAACATACTTCCACTTTACGCTTTCAAGTAACAATAACCTGTTTTGTAGTATAGTCCAAAATGCAGTAATATGCTTGACCAAAAAGCCATAGTTTCAGTGCTCATGTTTCTTTCTCCAAATTATGTTTTTGGTTTCTAATAATTCTGAAAATCTGCCAAGATTCCTATACCTGCAGGACAACACAGATGTCTGCATGCCATTTAATAGCTTTTGTGAGGTAATGCAGCAGGTAAATACTGGAATTGACATCCAGTGTATGAGTGAAAAGGCTTGGCCCTGATCACTGGATAAATAAAAGACTTACTGTGTGATTTAAAGAAGCTGCGCTTCTGTGCTGTTGGGTCAGGAAAATTTTCTTTTCTTCTTTTATGCTGATAGTTCGCATTATTTCTCTTTTCCTTTTTTTTTTTTC
>WEKW01010176.1:0-16780 GCA_013389905.1 Sula dactylatra | reverse complement strand
TTCTACGATGATAATTTGATTTGATTAATTATGAAGGCTGAGAATTTTAGGAACCCCCAGGTGCACAGCAGCAGTCAATAAGAATCACAGTGACTGGCAACGAGGGGAAGAGACCTCCCAGGAGACTATGCTTGTTATCAAGTCTGTTGGTAATAAACACTGCTAGCAATGTTAAAACAAATAGTTCCTGAATAATTTCAATTCCTTGCATCTCTTCTCAGTATTAGTAATGAGTTTCTGGTTTATGTCTGGTTGGAATAAAGAGGTGTTTAATTTTCTATTAAATTTCACTCATACTGGTCTGACAAGTACCAGGAACGCCAGTCCTGGAGGACTGAAGAAAAGGACTGCTAGGCCATTCTTGGAGTTTCATGTATTTCATCCAGGCTGTCAGGATAAACAGGGAGACCATCTATCAGAGTGAAGCCACAAAGGTGAGAGTGTTGATTCAGAGTATTCCTTCTGTTTTGGGAAATATCACTAAGGCACTTATCAAACTTTGATGAATAAAACTGCTTGCTCAGAGATTTGAATGCTAGTAAAAGACATTAAAATGTTATTCATATATTTCTTTGAAAAAAACAATCTCATTAACCTTATAAAACCTTTTTAACCTTATAAAAATCAAACATCTTGCCCTTGATGCAGTTATAAAATAACTAGAACAAGTAGTAATAAAAAAGGAAATTTTCCGCTAAAGTGAAGATGTACCCTGTGGTCAGTCTAAGGACAGCACACAGCAAGGGCCAGTCCTTTTCTTTCAAAGGGTGATAGAGGCTTCAGCTGATATCAAGGGAAGAGTCTTGCTATTAAAATAGCTTGACTACAATGTCCACTGATGTTCTTTTCCTAATCCTTCCATTTGTATGAACCTGTTAACTATCATAAACTTACAGTATGCACTGAATGCAAGACTATCTCTTCTCAGTTAAACCCAAGATATCAACAAGAGAATATCTATTCAAANAATTCAGAAATTGTCCTAAATGTCATGATTCCCCTCAAGCTCACCTTTAAAATCTGATTTGGATTTATACTGACTAGGTTACAGCTTTAGAGTCTCCAGTGCAAAAATATGAAAGGCATGACACAATGTATTAAAAAGCCAACCCCAAACAATACCAGGCTTTACGATATTCATCTTAAAGTTCTGCAGAGAGATCACAAGTTCTCCACTTGCTTTCCTGTGTTTGGTGTTACCAGTAGGCTAGAATGCTTAATAATAAGCAGAATATCTAGATCTATGTCAGCTGCTGTTTGTGTGTTGATTTCAAACAGGGTTTTAGATAAAACCTATTTCCATAATCTAATTTTGAGGTGACAAAAGCAGATGAGAATCAGTGATTAAAGTTGCAGGATAATGCCTGCTTTACAGGTACAACTTGACTCACTCATACATAATGTTAATTCCTAAATGAACAATTAAAGAAACAGACCTGAATGTCATTTGGCAAAATCAAGAAAACATCTGCTCTGTGTATAACAAGTGTATCAAAAAGTACCTGAAGCTTATTTTCTGGAAATGACTAGGTATTACTATCTCTATACTATCTATTATTTCTTTGAAAGGACTAGTATTATTATTGCAATTAAATTTCCTTTTCCTTTTCAAGCTTGAGGTTACATTCTTTTCCTTTATGCGTCTCCCTCTAGTTTAGTACAGAAAACAAATGACTGTCATTACATCCATCATGTCTCACTACTGAAACAAGTATCCACTCCTGATTTACGGTACAGTCTGTTTCTCACAGTTTTAACAGGCAGACACTAATATTTGTTGCCTTATCTTGCACTGTTGCTCTTACTTAGGACAAATGTCTGACAGACATCTGCTCTGTATCTTTTTTTCAGAATGCTCCTCAAACTTCTTAAACAATGATTACTACTGAAAAAATGACAACATTTAGGTTGCCACAGGGCCAAAAGCACACATTCATTCTTCCTGCTAGGAATGGCTGGCTGCCTGCACTAATCTGCGTGTCTTGTCTTATGCTGCACTCTCTGCACCAGAATGAAATTATCTTATTATTCTCCCTTCTTACACTATTTATTATCTTTAGGACTTTTAAGTGCTAGGAGTATGAATATAGACAGTTAGTTCCCTCCACAAAAAAATAAATCAAATAAATCCAAGCTATCCAATAGCTAGCCTTGTACCAAATGTTTCTTTTGCAGTAGTAACATTTAGAAGAGTGATGGATAGAAATTTCAGTAAACTCTGATTTTTCTCTATCCTCCTTGGTATAGTAAGACTTGTCTAGAACATCAGGTACTTTGGTTATTAAAGCATCTTGCTTTCTGACTCCTGTCTTTCCTAATGAACTGTCAAGTCATCTGTTCTGCCCATGGTCATGTTTTACTAACCATAACTGAAATCATAGAATCACAGAATAGTTTGAGGTGGAAGGGACCTTTAAAGGTCATCTTGTCCAAACCCCCTGCAATGAGCAGGGACATCTTCAACTAGATCAAGTTGCTCAGAGCCCTGTCCAACCTCATCTTGAATGTTTCCAGGGATGGGGCATTTACCACCTCTCTGGGCAACCTGTTCCAGTGTTTCACCACCCTCACAGTAAAAAAATTCTTCTTTATATCTAGTCTGAATCTACCCTCTTTTAGTTTAAAACAATTACCTCTTGTTCTATTGCTAAAGACCCTGCTAAAAAGTTTGTTCCCATCTTTCTTATAAGCCCCCTTTAAGTACTGAAAGGCCACTATAAGTTCTCCCTGGAGACTTCTCTTCTTCAAGCTGAATAAGCCCAACTCTCTCAGCCTTTCTTCATAGCAGAGGTGTTCCATCGATCTGATCATTTCTGTGGCCCTCCTCTGGACCCACTCCAATAGGTTCTTGTCTTTNCCTTCCATTTGTATGAACCTGTTAACTATCATAAACTTACAGTATGCACTGAATGCAAGACTATCTCTTCTCAGTTAAACCCAAGATATCAACAAGAGAATATCTATTCAAATTTGAAGGAATTATTTATATAAAAAAATTCAGAAATTGTCCTAAATGTCATGATTCCCCTCAAGCTCACCTTTAAAATCTGATTTGGATTTATACTGACTAGGTTACAGCTTTAGAGTCTCCAGTGCAAAAATATGAAAGGCATGACACAATGTATTAAAAAGCCAACCCCAAACAATACCAGGCTTTACGATATTCATCTTAAAGTTCTGCAGAGAGATCACAAGTTCTCCACTTGCTTTCCTGTGTTTGGTGTTACCAGTAGGCTAGAATGCTTAATAATAAGCAGAATATCTAGATCTATGTCAGCTGCTGTTTGTGTGTTGATTTCAAACAGGGTTTTAGATAAAACCTATTTCCATAATCTAATTTTGAGGTGACAAAAGCAGATGAGAATCAGTGATTAAAGTTGCAGGATAATGCCTGCTTTACAGGTACAACTTGACTCACTCATACATAATGTTAATTCCTAAATGAACAATTAAAGAAACAGACCTGAATGTCATTTGGCAAAATCAAGAAAACATCTGCTCTGTGTATAACAAGTGTATCAAAAAGTACCTGAAGCTTATTTTCTGGAAATGACTAGGTATTACTATCTCTATACTATCTATTATTTCTTTGAAAGGACTAGTATTATTATTGCAATTAAATTTCCTTTTCCTTTTCAAGCTTGAGGTTACATTCTTTTCCTTTATGCGTCTCCCTCTAGTTTAGTACAGAAAACAAATGACTGTCATTACATCCATCATGTCTCACTACTGAAACAAGTATCCACTCCTGATTTACGGTACAGTCTGTTTCTCACAGTTTTAACAGGCAGACACTAATATTTGTTGCCTTATCTTGCACTGTTGCTCTTACTTAGGACAAATGTCTGACAGACATCTGCTCTGTATCTTTTTTTCAGAATGCTCCTCAAACTTCTTAAACAATGATTACTACTGAAAAAATGACAACATTTAGGTTGCCACAGGGCCAAAAGCACACATTCATTCTTCCTGCTAGGAATGGCTGGCTGCCTGCACTAATCTGCGTGTCTTGTCTTATGCTGCACTCTCTGCACCAGAATGAAATTATCTTATTATTCTCCCTTCTTACACTATTTATTATCTTTAGGACTTTTAAGTGCTAGGAGTATGAATATAGACAGTTAGTTCCCTCCACAAAAAAATAAATCAAATAAATCCAAGCTATCCAATAGCTAGCCTTGTACCAAATGTTTCTTTTGCAGTAGTAACATTTAGAAGAGTGATGGATAGAAATTTCAGTAAACTCTGATTTTTCTCTATCCTCCTTGGTATAGTAAGACTTGTCTAGAACATCAGGTACTTTGGTTATTAAAGCATCTTGCTTTCTGACTCCTGTCTTTCCTAATGAACTGTCAAGTCATCTGTTCTGCCCATGGTCATGTTTTACTAACCATAACTGAAATCATAGAATCACAGAATAGTTTGAGGTGGAAGGGACCTTTAAAGGTCATCTTGTCCAAACCCCCTGCAATGAGCAGGGACATCTTCAACTAGATCAAGTTGCTCAGAGCCCTGTCCAACCTCATCTTGAATGTTTCCAGGGATGGGGCATTTACCACCTCTCTGGGCAACCTGTTCCAGTGTTTCACCACCCTCACAGTAAAAAAATTCTTCTTTATATCTAGTCTGAATCTACCCTCTTTTAGTTTAAAACAATTACCTCTTGTTCTATTGCTAAAGACCCTGCTAAAAAGTTTGTTCCCATCTTTCTTATAAGCCCCCTTTAAGTACTGAAAGGCCACTATAAGTTCTCCCTGGAGACTTCTCTTCTTCAAGCTGAATAAGCCCAACTCTCTCAGCCTTTCTTCATAGCAGAGGTGTTCCATCGATCTGATCATTTCTGTGGCCCTCCTCTGGACCCACTCCAATAGGTTCTTGTCTTTCCTGTGCTGAGGACTGCAGAACTGGATGCAGTACTGCAGGTGAGGTCTCACCAGAGTGGAACAGAGGGACAGAATCACCTCCCTCGACCTGCTGGCCACGCTTCTTTTGATGCAGCCCAGGATACGGTTGACCTTCTGTACTGCAAGTGCATATTGTTGGCTCATGTCCAGCTTTTAATCAACCTGTACCTTCAAGTCCTTCTCTGCAGGGCTGGTTTCCATCCCTTCATCCCCCAGTCTGTATTGATATCAGGGGGTTGCCCTGACCCAGGTGTGGGACCCTGCACTTGGCCTTGTTGAACCTTATGAGCTTCACATAGGCCCACTTCTTGAGATTGTCCAGGTCCCTCTGAATCGCATCCCATCTCTCAGGCATATCAACCACACCACTCAGCTTGGTGTCGTCTGCAAAGTTCTGGTGGTGCACTCAATCCCACTATGTCATTGATTAAGATATTAAACAGTACTGGTCCCAATATGGACCCATGGGGAACACCACCTGTCACCGATCTCCATCAGGACATTGAGCCATTGACCACTACCTTCTGGATGTGACAATCCAACCAATTCCTTATCCACCAAACAGTCCTCCATCAAATCCATATCTCTCCAATTTAGAGAGAAGGATGTTGTGGGGAACCATGTCAAAGGCCTTACAGAAGTCCAGATAGGTGACATCTGTAGCTCTTCCCTTGTCCACTGATGTAGTTACTTCATCATAGAAGGCCACTATGTTGGTCAGGCAAGACTTGCCCTTGGTGAAGCCATGCTGGCTGCCTCAAATCACCTCCCTATCGTAGCATAGCTTCTAGGAGGATCTGTTCCATGATCTTCCCAGGCACAGAGGTGAGGCTGACAGGTTGGTAGTTCCCAGGGACATCACTTCTACCCTTTATAAAATGGGTGCAATGTTTCCTTTTTTCTAGTCATCAGGGACTTCACCTGACTGCCACGACTTTTCAAATACCCTGGAAAGTGGCTTGGGCACTACATCAGCCAATTCCCTCAGGACTCTGGGATCCATCTTGTCAGGTCCCATAGACTTATGTATGTTCAGGTTCCTCAGCTGGTCTCAAACTTGATGTTCTCTTACAGGAGGAGGGACTTTGCTCCCCCAGTCCCTGTCTTGAGATCTGTCTACTCAAGAGGTGTGGGAAGAGAGGTTGCCAGGGAAGACTGAGGCAAAGAAGTTGTTGAGTACCCCAGTCGACTCCTTGTCCATTGTTGCCAGTTTGCCACTCTTGCTCATCAAAAGGGGTATGCTTTCTTTGACCTTCCTTTTCTGGCTGACGTACCTGTAGAAGCCCTTATTATTCTTTGCATCCCTTGACAAGTTCATCTGCAGCTGCATCTTGGCCTTCCTGTCTTCAACCCTACCCAACTGGGCAGCGTTCCTATACTCTTCCCAGGACACCTGTCCCTGCTTCCACTGCCTGTGCATTTCCTTCTTGCCCTTTAGTTTGACCGTCAGGTCTTGACTCAGCTATGCTGGTCTCTTGCCTTCCTTGCCAGATTTCTTACACCTGGGGATTGAGAGCTCTTGCATTCTATGGGAAGTGTCCTTAAAGATCTGCCAGCTCGGATCTGCTCCTTTGTCCCTGAGGGCAGGTTCTCAGGGGGTCCTATTGACTAACTTCTTGAACAGCTGGAAGTTTCTTTCCTGAAATTCAGGGTCCTGACTTTGCTCTTCACCTGACCCACATCCCTCAGGACTGCGAACTCCACCAGTGCATGATCACTGCAGCCCAGGCTGCCTCCAGTCTTGACATCACCAATTAGCTCACCTGCACTGGTGACCAACAGGCCCAGTATCGCATCCCCTCTGGTAAGGATGTCTATTACTTGGCTTTAGAATTTATCCTGAATGCATTCCAGGAGTCTCCTGGATTGCCTACAGCTCACTGTGCTGCTTTTCCAGCAGATGTTGGGTTGGTTGAAGTCCCCCAGCAGGCCAAGAGCCTGCAAGCACAATGCCTCCTGTAGCTGGAGTAAGAAGACTTCATCAATAGGCTCCCCTTGTCCAGGAGGCCTGTAATAGACACCAATCACAAGGTTCCCTTTGTTGCCTCAGTCTCTAATTCTTACCCATAAGCCTTCAATCTGCTTGTGGCTATTCTTCAAAGACAGGTCTTCATACTCTATCCAGTTCTTGATGTAGGGGGCAAGGCCTCTGCTCCTCCTTCCTCGTTTGTCCCTTCTGAACAGCCTGTAGGCATCAGTAGCTGCACTCTAGTCATGGGAGTCATCCCACAAAGTTTCAGTAACAGCAACTAGTTGTAGCTTTCTGGCAGTGCAGAGGCTTCCAGCTCCTCCTGTTTGTTGCCCATGCTGTGTGCCTTGGTGTAGAGGCACCTTAGCTGGGCTGTCAGCCATGTCACCTTAGAGGAACACCCCTTAATTCCTTTGAGGTATATAACTGATGGTGATATTTTATTACACACATTTGCCTAATTTGGATGCCGTTTCCATGTAGCAATTTTACCAGTGCGAACTTTATGCTACTGGTACACCAAAAAAGATTTTGTAGTTTTAAACCAATTTTTTAAATCCATTTGAAAAATCTGTATTTCATTATAAACAAACAAACAACCATCTTCTGTAAGCATACACAAGAATATTCAAGGCTGAGGCTTTTCCACTGCAAAATCTGTGCGGCCACATTGCATAAATTCCGAGAAGAAAGCCACTATCAAGGAATCAGTCATCTATGGGAACTGAGAATGTAAGTGAAGCCTTTTGACTCTTGAACACTAATCTTAGTTGTAAACAACAGTAAGCAAGCTCTCACATTGCAGTAGACATTATTATTACCTTTTTTATGTACAAGAGCAGTCCATAAATCATAAAAAGTATGACATGATAATAAACTCTGTTCTTAAATTCTTTCAAATTTAAAAATGTTTTGTTTCTTTCTTGACATTTACTTTATATTCTTATTATAATTGGAGGCCTATTTCTCTACACTTAACTTACATTGTGTAAGTTTTTAGCCAATACTATAGTTAAATGCATAAAAGAGAGACACAACAGTTCTTTCTGGTGAGTCAAATACTATGTATGAACCAGAGACCATCACTATGAAAACTATAAATGTGTGTATGTGTGTGTGTGAGAGTGAGAGAAGGCTTATTTAATGTGGTGATAAGTAAAAGTATCAACTACGAGACTTGGCAAGCTTTCAATCTTGTTCTAAGCTTACACTGCTTACACAAAGTTTAGATCAATGCAGTGTGAACATAATGTTTCACAGATGGCTTAGTTTAAAATTTTTAAAACCAGTTTGATAACAATTAAAAGCTATCCCAACTTTATTCTTATTTTGGGTGTTTATATTAAGTGCTTTTATTAGTACTTAATGATTTGTCAAATGGTATTGTCAAAAAGTAAAAAGTCTTATTTGAATACAACCTGAAAAAATGAAGTTACTATGTATCTTCACGTTGATGACATAGCAAAAAGCTATTACTTCTGCCAGCAGAAGGTTTTCTTTTATAGGGAAATCTACAATGATAAGGCACTTAGAAATATTAACACTTTCCAATATCAGCACCTTGATCAACATGATGTTAACCTCACTGTCCTTGCATAGTGTTATAAAAATCTGCAAATGACCAGCAACTGTAACAAAATAATTTATACAAAATAAATATAAATGGCATCTGCTGCTGAGAATACTTTAGCCTTATAGCTAGAATTTGAAAGGTATATTCTAAGCAAAAATGCTGCTGAGTTAGCATTTGCTTAGATGCTTGTGGGAAATTAGAGGTCTATCAATGACATGCATCATCACTTCAAATGAACTGTGGGATCCAATCAAGTAAGTGTGCAGATTCCACATACTTGGAACTGAGCACAAAATTTTTGTAATTTCTCATGATTTCATGCAATGGCTTTTTCATTATGATGTCATTTTTGGCGCTTCTGAAATTGAAAAATCTAATAAGTAAATAGAATAAAGCTTAAAATATCTTAGTAGGAGGGCTGAAGGATTAGGCCTGACATGTTACTTGGACCATGAAGTTCTATTTCAGTGGTAGAAGTACCGTCACAGCCTGTTGCACTTAGCCAAGGTACAGAGCCTACGCAAATGTATAGAAAAGGATGTAGGGCAAAATCAAAGAGCTCTGCCCACTGTCCTCTTGTAGATGCAGTTTAGCATATTCCTGCTTTAATGTGAATGTCCTTTCTAAGGCCAGAAACTTTCAGCCATGTAAGAGAGAGCTGCATGTCCTGGTCTAGCAAAACTACGCAAACATTATCTTTTCATTAGCAGATTAAATTCATGTATCAGAATGTAAACTGAAAATGCCAGAAAATGTTTTCTTTTCCTCAACTATTGCACCAGGGCAGTAAACTTTGCTAGGAAAAAGGCAGAAGAGCTGGAGATAGATGTGTCACGTCAGCCTAGCAAGATTCACTAGAGGATGTGTATCAAAACCCAAAGCATTCTGTATTAAAGGGGTGGCCAGTACTGATAAGGAGGAGGAAGGGAAATAATTTTTTAATCTTCTTAGCAAAGATGGTAAAGAATGCACACTGTTTTCTGGATGACCAAGATATAGACCAATGTGTAAGTACATCTGAAAAAAAAAAAAAAAAAATGAAGTCTCTTTGGAGGCTGAGAAATCATTACCTCTTACTTTCCCAAAAGATATTTCCTGTGGAAACCATTGCATGTATATAGGTACTGTCTGTTCTGGCACCATTCCTGAAATGCAAAACAGATTCCTGCATATGTCTTTATGCACAATGTTTTCAATAATTTAAGATTGATAACCTTTTCCATGATTCATCAACTGAGGCATTCATCATGTATTTTTTCCTAATATTGATATAATTCTAAGGCTACAGAATTAAAACAATTTCCATGTATTCCACAAGAACTTGTTTCTTTTGTATTAACTTAGTCATAATGCAAGGTAGTTATAATTTCTATTTTATTTTTTCCTCATAAAATTAAAAGCATAATTCATTTCTTCTTTTATTACCTTTGCCGAGAAATATGTAGACTACACAATTTTGTTAAAGAAATCTTAGAATAGAAGCTTCAGATGAAATCCTGGCTGTATTGAAATCAAATGCAAAAGCCAAATTTGGTCCTTAACTTTTGGCACACATGTTTTTCATCTGAGGTTACCAGATAATCAAATACCTTATAAATCTTCCTCTTCAAAACAGTAAGCCTTCACTGAATGTTTCTGCTTTGATAAGAAACAAGACTAACAAATTTTTCAAAATTATTGCAACCAGAAGAGTAGTTATTGATAATACCAAAACAAAATAATTATATGGTATTATCTTGAAACCACCATTTTACAAAAGATTTAGGGGATATCATGAACATTAATGTGAAAGACTTCTGGAATAAACAACCTATAGAAAAACACCAGAATGATTAAAGAATATAATACATTACACATAGAGATGAGATGAAGAATAAACAGAGATTCAAAACAGAAGTAATTAATTCAGTACACTAAGAATAATGAATTATTTCTATCAGAATTGAAACACTTGCCTTGGAAAAAAAGTTTTTCAGTATCATTAATTAATGGAAAGAACCTACTTTTTGCCTGGGATGGCATTTATGGAGGTTATTCTCCAAAGCTCCTAATAATGTGTATCTTTTTTTCTAATAGAGACTGTTTATTTCTCTAGCTTTGGAATACCTTGTGATTTTTAATTAATTTTGTAAGTTGTATGAGAGCCACACATTTGTTTCAAAAGTCTCAAAAATTGTTGCTTGGTTAATCTCAAGTAACTGAAATTATACAAGTTTTGGAAATACATTAGAATTGAAAGGACTGACTAAATGTAAATGAACAGAAGATGCTGGCAGAGGAATAATTAAATTTTAAAATTGTCTTTTTTTGTCTGGAAATTTTGTATTTAACGCTAGAGCCAAAATCCTGCCTGAGGCCTCATCTCTCAGAGGATCAGAGGTCTGTCCAAATCAACACTGTCTGTATAGTTCATAGATCAGTTTAAGCATTCTGATGTGAGGACTTTTTTCCCCTCCCCCAGCAGCTAGAATATAGATTATAAATTGCAGAAATTCTGTTTTTCAAGTCAGGATACAGAAAATTTAGGAAAATAATGACAGTTCATTATCTAGACTAGCAAGTAATTTTACTATTATAGTACTCAGTGGAATAAAGAAACTAATATTGAAAACATTGCACTGTGTCACCTTAGAACAAGAACTTGATTTAAGGCACACCACATGTAGGCATCCTAACAGATGTTTTGGTAATCTTGATTGTCTCCTTGTTCTGACCAAAACCAGCCATTCTTATGAAACTCTAACTGCAGATAAGAGCTAGTGTGAAAGCAAGAATATCATATGAAAACAACAAACAAACGAAACCTCATTCACAAGAACATTCAGATTATTGTTCTTGGTCTTCCAGTTTTATCTGTTTTCCTCCATGGAAAACCATAAAAGGGCAGGATTACAAGCAGAGTTGATATGGTCAGTTTTAAGGATAGCAACTGGTTGCATTTTTGAGAAATGATTATCACAATGTTAAATTAAATGTGTCATTCTACGTCTCTTGAAACCCATGCTTAGAAACATACAGAAAAGGTTTCCGATAGAATAAATTCCAAGAATTTTGTGCATAAGGGAGTAATTTGCTAATACAATAATCTTCTTTTGTCTTTGGGCTTAATAACCAAAGACAAGTGAAATATTTAAAATGCATTTTTAATATTGACATTTAAGATGAAATACAAACATTTTTTATTTTAAACATATATATATACCAAATGCAACATTTTGAAAATTATATGGTTAGGTGTATTTGTGCTTTCTGAATTTATTTTGTCTGTATCAGATTACTGAAAGCCTTTAGAAGGTACCTTTTCTTAGATTTTTCTTCTTGTTAAAACTGCTTTATTACTGAGCTGTTCTTTAAATAGTTCAGAAAGCCATTTCAATTTAATTTCCATTTTCACTGAATTAACTATACCTTCTGTGTATAAAGCATGATGCATGAGAGTGAAAAGGAATTCTAGTCAAGTCCCCCAATATTAGAGAAGTAGACTGTAGTATCACTTTCCTGCACTTGACATGCTGAATCTTCAAATACAATCTTTTACTCACACTATTTTTATTGGAAAGACTTGCCATTCCTTAATGGCTAAGGACCACTGCATTTCATGTCTTATTTTACAGGATGTATACTTTTTTTTTGTTTTTAATTTGTGACACTGTTAAGCATTTCTTCCTCTGGTAAGCACTCTTTGTACCTATTCTGTTCCTGAACATGCACACCCACTCCTATGTAGTATTCCACACAAAGTTTTAACAGTATCTGACAACACTGCATTAACATTTCATCATTGTTACTGAAAATATTTTGTTTAATACAGAAAATCATACTGGTCTCTTTCAGACACATCAGATAGGTAGCCCACAGGCAGTGACTGTAGTACTAACACAGATAACACAGATAATTTCTCCTTTGGTTTCCAAGAACTGAGCTCCAAATTTATAAGATCATTCTCTTTTTACTAATTCCTTTGAGTGTTCCCTCTTCCCTGAAATTAGATTGTATTAGGAACTTGAAAGTCCATGTGATTTAGTCAAACAAAATTGTCCCTGAAATACAAAGCACAGCTGGACTTTCGACTATCATCACAAAAGCTGGAGCATAAATAGTTCATGAGAGCTTCTACCATGTGTAAAATGTGTTGCAGATCCATCTGACTTTACTAACCAATACAAGAAAGACTTTGCTTTTCAGTTTAACTTAGAGCAGTTTGTGGTTTTTAAATCAGCACAGGTCCTATTTAAAAAAAATCAGAGCATGGAAACAAGTGTGACTTTTGTACTACTTAGACAAAAAAGAAAAGAAAACCACAAAAAACCACTTGAGTCATCTCTGACTCAGTCTATGAATAGCAAATATTCAGATTTTGCATTATGTAACTCAAATTTCCAACTACTTGCTTCAGAGGACTAAGGTTTCAGAACAGATATTAACAAAAATCGGAGATATTGGTATGAAAGACTAAACAGACTAAAGGTCACAGTGAACGATTCTGTGATCATCTGAGAAGCAAGACATTAGATAAAAGAATCTTATACTGGAATTCATTCTTTACAGAATCTTCTTACTATGTAAATATAAAGATAGTACAAGTCCTCATTAAATAATGGATTTACTATGTTGTGTGCTCTTCAGATTTACTGTGTTCAAGGAATTGGCTGGCTCAGAAGACCATCAGCCATCTTTTTCATTTGCAATGAACAGATTAGCACAGAATGCTCACTTCTTACTTTAAAATAAGACAGACATATGGATGTTAACTGACATATCTCCTCATGGATTGTAAGTCAAACTTTGCCAGAAATAAGGAGATAAAGACAGCAGAGAGCAAAACCAATATAGTTTCTTAGAAAGTTGTAAAAGAATTCCTCATTTTAAGTACAAATCATAGAAATATTATTTTACAGTAGTAGGTTGGCTCAAAGTGCTGCAATTGCTGAAATAAAGATAAAAGCATAAATAAGCAAAAAAAGCTGTTCCACATAAAATCACTGATAACACATGATTTGTAGTTAACAACTACAAACATAAGAGTTCTTGGTGGTAATTGAACAATATATTTCAAACCAAATTAAATAATTATATTTTGAACTTTTCACCCCATTTGTTACTTTAATTATGATCTACCTTTAAATTAAAAATAACAATCAAAGGAAATGGTTCTAAATGGTTCTGAAACATTCACAAATACTTGTGGGATTCTGTCAGTCTTACCATAAACAATCTATTTTTTTAAAAAATACAGACTAAAAATGGTAAAAGTCCCAAAATATTAAAAATCCTCCAAAGCTTTAGATTAATGTGCTGTATAGGTAAAAATTTCATCTTTGATAAAACAATACAAATCAATTTGCTTCAGGAGGTCTGCTGAAATCCAGATAATATACATAAATACTCCAAAGTTCAGGTTAAAGATTAAAAATTCTGAAAGTGCAGGAAAAAAATAAAGCCAGTATTGTATGATACATTGAGCACAAGGTTTACATTAGTGAAATAAGGGATTAAGCCCTAAAAACCAAACCAAAACAACTTCAATTATTTAGATGCAAAAATACATGCTTTTCATATAAAATAAGATTTCAGTAACTTTTATCTATTTAGAATGCATACTAACCTGAAAGCTATGGTGTTACATGAATAAAAACAAACAAAAAACCATGACCAAAGACAACGAGGTTAATAAACAATACTAATATTTCAGAAATGTCAAGTTTTCTTCCTATCTGAAGCCCAGAAAATACATATTCTGAGTGTCTGCAATATCACACAATATAAACATATTTATCAATATAAACTCCAGAATATACATTGACTACTCCCTAACAGTCCAGACAAAAATTAAACTTCAGGGAGTGCCATTTTAGAGTCATCTCACAGTTAAGACAGGAAGACTTTTTCTGTTTATGAAAAAAAAAATAACCCAATCATTGGTTAAGTTTTACCCTAGTAGTACACAACTTAAAACCAGAGGGCAGCTAGAAAGATAACTCACAGAAATTAATACACTTCTGAGGAAAAGCAATTGGCAAACATGCTCCACTGTTTTCCATGGGGAACATCAAATAGATTTAAGAATGCTTCCACTGGAACAGGTTGCCCAGAGAAGTTGTGGATGCCCCATCCTTGTAAGTGGTCAAAGCCAGGTTGCATGGGGCTTTGAGCAACCTGGTCTAGAGGAAGGTGTCCCTGACCATGGCAGAGGGATTGGAACTAGATGACCTTTAAGGTCCCTTCCAACCCAAACCATTCTATGATTCTATTTTCAGAATTCAGTATTTGCAGACTTCACCTGGTAGATTCATTTAATGCAGGATGCTTGCAGTTTGGGAGGAATTTAATATATTTTTTTTTTAAAAAAAAAAAGGAGTTAAACAGTATGTTCTAAGTTGAGTTTTATGGCTAATAATGATAGTTAAATTCACAAAAACTCAGAGGTGCTTTTGTATTAAGAAGACTACTCAGCAGTTTTAGTTGTAATATTAATATCTAATTCTCTTTCCGCGTATTTTTGGTGTGGTTTTGGCCAGGAAAACTTAAGGTTTTATTCTTCAGGTGTTAATTTATTTTTTGGTAGGGTATCCCAGGCCTATGCAACACAGAAAAATAGTTCCTTGACATGAAGAACAAGCATCCTGAACCAACAACTTGTTAACTTGTAATCAAATAAAGATATTTAAAGCTAAAATGAATAAAGCATTGTACAAATTATCCAAAAAAACATACAGCAGGGAAAATTCCTGCTTTAGTAGCAAGGACAAAGAATAACCAATATATTTGTCTGCCACACCTATAATCTCTATAATTCTAAAGAAGAAAGATTGTGTTGACAAGTTAAAGGTCTCCACATCATCAGAAAACTCATCAAGGTACTTAAAATGGATGAAAGGAGACTTCATGTTAATTCAACGGAGACACTGTTTTAGCTAATTTAGTTCCATATTGCAAAAAGTCTCTGTACAGAACAAACACTTTAGAACTGGCATGATTCCTAAGGCAGTCTGGTTTTCTGTACTATTCCAAGACCATTCCTGTTGCAGCCATTCTGTATTGATTGCCATAGATCATTTCTCATCCTTAAGTGGGTTTATTTTCATTCCTGGTACATTAGGTACTGTTTCAACCTCAATCTGAATTGCTGTTTAATAAGATAAATAATCATAAGAAGTAATTACCCAACATTTAGGCTGATTTGTAGCTGTAGCTGTGAGGCTGCAAGATTATCAGGAATATTATGTATATATTTCTGTTCCTTTGTCTTCTGTGAGAGAACAAATGGTCTTAAGTTGTCTAAACTTGGACTAAGAGACAGGAAATTGAAAAATTTCTCACATAGTTTTAAATTTAAAGACATCATTTTTCTTCAAAGAAAGCTATTCGGTATTTCTTGTACAGTTCTCTCATCTGTCTATTAACATTGTGTTAAGAGCTAAGGATTCTGATCAAAATATCAAAAAGCTGAGTCAATCCCTAGAGCCATTTACCCTGCCTCAATACAGCATCAATTGCACTTACATCATTTTTGACAAGCATTTGTCTAACCAGTTGTTAATCTCTGTCTTTAGTAATAGAAACTTTGCAACTGCCTCATGCAATTTCCTCAATCTGTAATGAGAAAGTTTTCCTTGGACTATCTACATCTTTATCTCTGCAACCTGAGCTGCAATTTCTTGCCTCACCCACTTTGTACATGCAGAAAATGGTGTTTACCTGTCTATGCCATAGCATTTTATGTTTTGGGAAGTTTTTATGACCCACATGAGCTCTATCTTCAAGGTAAACAGCCTTAAGCAGGTTAATCTATTTGCACAGAGAAACTCACTAGGCCTCTGATCGTTCTCATTGCTTTTCTCTGGACTCTTTAAGAGTTGTACATATTTCTTAATCTGTCTTTTTCAACTGAGACTTACTATTGTACAGTTTAGCAGACAGATTATTTTAAATGTTTTTCTATATGCCTGCCCTGTCCTAAACTTTCTAATTGTACATGTTTCATTTTCGCCTTATGATCTCTTGAGCTCTTTCTAGGCAACCCCTACCAAAGCAGTTGCTCCCAAACCTGGGAATTCATTACTCTTATCTAAGGTAGTATTTTGAGTTTATACATGTTGATTTATAGCTTTTTCTCCACTAAGTCATTGCTCCAGTTTGTCACAATAATTTCAAATTCTGCATCTTCCAATATGTTGCAGTCCCAGCAAGGTAGATGTGATCTGCAATTTAATATGGAGCTCTCTGTTCCATCAGTAGACCCTTAATGAAAACAGCAGCTAGAAGCAGGCCTAGAATAAGCATTTTGGGGTTCAAAAAAAATGGACTTAGTGCACTCTTCCTACCTAAATAGTG
>WEKW01010173.1:64890-77751 GCA_013389905.1 Sula dactylatra | reverse complement strand
GAAACCATTCTACTGGGATCCAGCAGATATCTCCAGTTAAACATGTAGAGAGACTCAAGAGCAGTTTTTAATCAATGTATTTATGAGAAACTGTGTGCAATAGAGTTGTAGTGTGCTAGATGCCATCAGAACAAGAAAAGAAATAATCCCACTAAACCTACAGTTTCAAATTTCTTTTGATTGGTATTCCATTACTTCAAAAACCAACAAATCATGCTCAAGATCACTGTCATAGTCAAACACCAGCCCATAAATGCACCAGTGTAACTAATTGAACATAAAGATTTATTTGTACTTCAAAAGAGTTTGCTGACTCTCAGTCACTGGTTACAATTTTCTCTTCTATAGGAAGCACAGTTTACTTCTGCAGGTCTCCACAGAATGCAGATGTAGACATTTCTGAGATGCCAATGTCTGATTTATAAAATCAGTAAATGGTCCATTCACTCCTTTGATGTGGATTTCAATGCCTTATCAGTTTCTGCAGCCTGCAATGTCAGATGCGAAAGTACTAGTCTACAGAAACATCTATTGCCATTAAAACCAACTATCTGCCACCCTGCATGTTGCCTGCCTTCTAGGACTGACTTCCATTGGCCATTACAGATCTCATTTACAGAGATACTTATTGTGTCAGAAATTACAAAGTGCTCTAGACAGACAAAGGTTTGGAAGTGTGTACTGTCAAATGGATTGCAAATTGAAAAAAGAAACGTAAACCCAAGATAATTACCCGTGTAAGTGAATTTGTCTCATGAGGACCTACAGAGACAGATGTAGCAGGAAGCATATGAGAACAAGCACCTGGTGTAACATTTGCATTATAGGCTGGAAAAGAAATGAAAGGACATGCACAGCTGATACTAGTATTCATCACATCTATTAATTCAGTGAGAGAGAAGGAAATACAGAACAACAAAAGAAAAGACAGAAGCTAAAGCAGAAAGTATGATGAGATCTTGTCTAAAAAAATGCATGTTAAGAAATACACGTTGAATAGGAAGTAGCTCAAAATTTTTCAGAGTAACTCCCTGCGGCTGACCATGGTGGCTTAGGCATGAGTTTACTGCCAGAGAGAATGGAAAAAAGACATTATGCAATTTGGAGATACATTGCTTCTTACTACAACATTTGCACAGGGCTAAGAGCACAACTCTTCTTGATACCAGTTCACAGCCACATCTTCCAGCTGCCAGGAGAGAGTGCCAACAGGTTTGGTCTAGTATGAGTGAGGGACAAGATACCCTCAACATTTCATTTTGTGACTAACTGTGTCAGTGTGTTACGAAAAACGGTTATGACACTGGGAAAAGGTCCTAGGAAAAATGCATTGGTCCCTCATTTGCTGTGCAGGCTGTCGGGCCATCGTGTAAAGCCGGGTCCAACAGAGGGAGACAGGATTTCAATTACCCATGCACACCGTGTCCTATTTGCTGTCTCTGTGCAGCTCCAAGCCAAGTATGTACCACTACTCCTCAACATCACACGCAGGGACAGGGAGCACAGGTGCTTTGTTCCTCGTCCCAGACTGCAGGACCTCAGATCAGAGTCAAGGTCCCTGGGACCTCAACAGAGGACTTTAGATCTGTTTGCCTCAATGACACAAACCTTCAAAGGGGGAATGAAATTCAGAGAGCAACAAAACATGTTCAGACCTAGCTGACCTCCACTATGGGAATGAGATGAAAAACCTCCATTTTTGACTCTTTAAGTACGAGCCAAGGAAAAAAACTAACAATAAAAAGACATCAGAGGAAACAATCCTGCATAATGCTGGCTAATTTAACTGAAAGTGGTATCCATTTTTAATCCATTAGGTAGTATGTAATTTTATATCTTTTATATCTGAGCAGGATTCCTCCACAGCAGGAGACATGCTCCTTTGGAACTAACTGAAAAAGCCGGATGTTTTTTTCTTTTGGAAAAGCCCACTTACATTCCTCTAAGTCTTCCTTGAGCACCTCAAGAACCCTCAAGATCACTCTGACTGGAGGAACAAAAGGAACATTCAAGGTTTACAACAATCCTTTTCCTCAGGAGTAGTAGAAAACTTCACATGGGGCCACAGCTTTCAATGTATTATTAATAGAAACCACTTGGCAGCATTTGTTTCTGTGAGATAAATTTGATCTGTGAACACAAAAGAAAGAGAAGGAAGACAGCTGGTCAGACTGGTCACAGGAATACCTGCTGAGCCCAATCAAAAGCCAATATTTTTGCACAAGGACCTGTGAAATGTGGACATAAAACAAAGCAAAGCATAAAGAGTACTAAATACTTGAAGAAAATTTATTCCGTTACCAATCTCAAAAAACAATTGTAATGCAAACTATAGCAGCAGTTCAGCAACAGTGCAGACTAATTGAAGATATTAAACCGTGTAAACAAACCTCTTATCAAATAAAGCAGGCACTGAAGGAGATCCTGAGGCATTTACCGTGCCACTGGATTTTCTGCAGGGATTTTCAATCTGTGAATGCCTAAATGCTTCCCAGGGAATATGGACACCTTGCACAGCAAGACTGATCCTCCTGCCAGCAGGCTCTCTTTACTTAGCTACTTTATGTGGAGTGTGCGAACCTAAGTTCTAGACTTACAGGACTGGGACGGACACACACACACGCACGCACACACACACACGCGCGCGCGCAGAAATCTCTGGTTTGGTGGCTCATGTCACCAAAATAGAGAATAATCACTCATGCAAAAAGGGTGCAGTTGCAGACCTGCAATCTGCACACTGCTGTAGCTACAGTAATCTGCTGGGAGCTGGACTCAAGCGAATGGGAAATATGTGACATGACATGTAAGGGCAGCTAGGCGGAACAGTAAGATGAACCAGATCAGAAGGTCACACAAAGCTCTTGAGTTCAAAATGCATGTTTTCATGTGAAAAATGTCCCTGTGCTCGCTCAGGACTGACTTACTCTCAGACTCCAGCAGAATGATTTGATGTGGGGACAGGGACTAAAGGTGAAAACTGAGATGCCACTTAGTGCCTGATGCAAGCACCCAAATTAAGCAGGTGACACAGGGGTTCTTGTTTGCCTTTTAAAAATGCATCACTACTGAAAGTAATAATCAAAAAAACTCAACCAGAGTTCTTTGTGGCATTTAGTGTGGGTTTGCTACACAAGGACTATAGAAGTACATCAATTCAGAGTATAAATTAAGATCATTAACCCTTCACCCTGTGTGAGGAATCCCATTCACTCCTGTAGAGTTGTTCTTCAATCACTGTGAATTATCCTTCCCCTGTGTAGGAGAAAGCTGCTGCAAACTAATAAGGTTACACCTGACTGGGAGCTACCACAGCAGTATAACGTGGTTTCATTCAACGTTTCTTCACACCGTGGTTGATTTGCCTTAGCTTTCCTGAAAAGAAATTATTTTAGGGAGTGAATCGGTTGATGCAGTAGCCTGCTTTACCAGATAAAATAGGTGATGCCTCTGTCTGTGGAGGGTAGAAGGACGGTGGCTAGGAAAAGAAGTGGATCACAGTGCCTGGAAGCAGGTGTGCAGCTTTCCTCCAGCCTCATGGAGAGGCCCCATGAAAAGATATGAATGCCTCAGGCTCTGTTATCTCATGGCAGCACACCCTATCCACCCCCACACAGGCTCAAGGAGAAGCAGTGCTGATGCAGTGATAGGGTATTCTGTTTGGCTCACTGGGTCAGGGTGAACTGCATGAGGGCAGCTAGAGTATCTTCAAAGCCCGAAGAGATCTGTGGCACTTTGCAGCGTGCTTTTTCAAAAAGCAGCTCCTTGACTTCACAGTGAAGTAGAGAGGGAGGAAGTTACCCTAAAAACTCAGTACACTAGGACTCAGTCTGTATTTCCTTTCCCTTTTACAGAAGGGGGGAAATTCAGGTCAGTCTACTCTATACTAAGGACCTTTTTTGGTAGCTGTAACTAAAATTACATCACTTAGCTTATATCCTTGGTCATTCAACTGTTCTTCAAGAGTAGTAATTTATTTTATGCAGCTGACATCCTCCTTTGCTTTCCCCCTTCCCTCACTCCAGATTTCTGGGAGAAATACTCCCAAAAATACAATCCTGCTCATACAGAACTTCTGTAAGCATCATTTACATAGTCACCAAATGACCTATTCGTCCCTGATAGACCTAAGTCTTTCTTTAATCAAGTCTATAGTTCCTCCATCATGTCTTCCTTGTTAAGCAGGCCAGACTTATCTCAGAGTGTCAAGAGCCACAGTGACTAATTAATTATTCTACCTTATCAGTCTTTTAAGAATGTCTTAAAAAAATCACTGAAGATTCCACTTTGAAACCATATTGTCAAGCAAGAAAGAAGAAAATTAGCACATAAAAGAACTGAAATAAGAGAACTTCTTATTCAGTGCAGAAAGTTCACTCAGCCCAAGAAATGGCATCCAGTAGCATACCATCAGCTTCACATACTTTACAGGGTTTTGCTTCCAAAGAATCTTGCTTTGTTATTTGTGGTTTGCCATGTCCTACCTTCCCAAGCACAAATACACACTTACATAAACAGTCTGAAGAGAGAACAACCTCATTAAGAACAATAGGCAGAGCTTCCTCCTCTCTGAAAAGAGGCATCCTTTTCTACATCTTTCCAAATCCTTGCCAGACCCATATGGTTTTTTTTCCACCTCCCCCTTTTCAGTTTAGGAAGCATGCCATGTACTTTGATCAACAGTCCAAAAAGCCTTTCATAATCTCAGTGTTATTAAAAGCAATCAGACTATGAATGGGATAAAAATAAGCAATGCATTTGTACACTTCTTTATTTTCAAACTAGAGTAATTCACTAACATATTGGCTACATGCAAAAGCTGCATTTGTTCAAGCATACTAAAGAAAGACAACCCATTCTTTGAGTCGTAATGGTGAAAATGCCCATTTATGCCTGTCTCTGTCTCAAGGATTTAGCAAATGCAAAGACTGTCATGAATTAGGGTTTTACCTATGCTTACCAATGTTTATCATAGACTTCCAACCAGGCAGTATCTTACATAAGAATCAGTTGAAGAAAACAAACCGTCCCTTAACTGATTGCCACAGAAGTCCAGCCAGACCATGTTGTGAGTTGACACATATGTCCTACTGAACATACTCAGAGCCATTCAAGATGCTTAAAATAAATTCCATAGCCTTTAACAGATATTAGAGTATTTGCATTAACTTTTCTATATCTTAATTATCCATACAACAGGTTCTTTTGTATCAATTATCTTCCATTGACTGGGAGTAGCATTGCTATGTTAGATATTATGGAGAATTAAAAATAACTCAACTCCTTTACAAAATAAAGGAAGTGGAACTAAAGAAGGAATGTCAAAAACCTAACAGTTTGTTTGTTTGTCATGTGTACTCATCTGTCATTCCAATTGTTTTATGCCAACATTATTTTCCTTTGTATATGCAATAATTCTTATGTAGCGTGCATTATCTTCTATAGGATCTCTAGATCCTATATAGTTTTTGTGGAACTTCACTGGAAAGATAATACCTAAAGTACACATTTGCATCTGACTGTAATGTCAAAGGGAAAACAGTTTGTCTAATTTCCTCCTCTTCTCCTCCCATCAGTTTTAAGGTGAAAATTGACCCTTGCTGTTTTTCCTATATTTGTGATATGCAAAGCCTGTTTTTAGAACCCCCGAGATATTTTCTTGCTGGAAAATCACACTGCACACTTAGGATGTTTCCTATAGGAAGCATCTGTACGCAGAATAAAACAATGACCCTTTCCCAAGCACAATGGAACTGCACAAATCAATACACTGTGTTAAAATCATCAGATTTGTTTCATATCTTTAGTTCACCATTTGCAGCTAGAAGAAGATGAACAAATGCCGTGCTCTCAGCAAGAATAGACAGCATTTCTTCAAAAGACTCTGACTGGTTTGTTAAATGTTTGAGAATGGATTTGATATATTTAATTAAAAAGGCATTCCCCTTGCTATACTGGTTTGCTTCATGAGATTATGAGAATTTTTTTGTGCAAACCTTTAGCATCCCATTTTTGTTAAAGAAATAGCTTAATTTCTATGATTAAGCCTGTGTGTACCACCCTCTTCTTTGTCCAGCTGCTAAGGCTGGCTAATAAAGCTGTTACTGCTCAGAAATTAAGTAAGTCACCTCTGGCTCTACACTCCCAAACTCTCTATGGGAAAAGGGGAAGTGGTACAAAAGGGGAAGTGTTACATGACAGAGCTGCTTCCATTAAGGACCCATGGCTTCAATTAAGGACAGAAAATGGTGCCTCTCAGAGCAGAGGAAATGGCTGTCCAGTAAATACATGCTGAAGAACAACATACTGTGATAGAGGCTGATAGCAGTGAACACAATACACATTGCAACAGTAGCAGCATTAACAGTGGTCTGGATATACACAGGACTGCCCCCGGACCTCCACAGGCTGACCAAGGAGAGCAGTTACCAGGGGACTGAAAGAGGAATGGTGATTGACAAGCACTTAAGGAAGAAGACGCCTTAGAGGAGTTGAGAGAGAGTCCGCACACACTTGACAGCATGGAAAATTATCTTACAGCCTGTAATACTGGATTTACTAGTGATTATTCACAAGCTGTGTCAGGGTAGGACTAGAGATGTTCAGCCCCTGGAGCAGCCACAACAAGAGTGAGTCAGGCATTAATAGCTTTAGTTCTCCTCCTTTCCTCGGGGGAACATCAATTTGCTGCTGGCTGTGACTTATCTTCTCAGCTCTGTGCAGATGACCAACAGCTTGCCTGGGAACATAACCCAGATTTTGAGCAGTGCAACTGTCATGTAGGCAGATACTGTCCTCGTGTGCAAAGACCAAAAGACTGGTACCAAAGGGAGCACAGCCAGGATTGCTTCAGGCCTTTCAATAATGGAGCTCAACAGGACCCATGGCTACTGCCAGCAAACACTAAAAGTCTGTTCACCACCGGTGATGTCCCTCAGGGCATCAGCATGCATCTGAGGCAGATCTCAAGAGGAGCCAGTATGGCTGAGTTAGTGCTGATTAGGGAGTTGAAATCCTTTGAAGAACTAGCAAACGACTGGCCTTACCCTCCATACAGCATCTCTCAAAGTGCATCAAGTTAAGCCCTCAGGATACTTATACTAAGCCTGGAAGAAGGCCTTTTATCACCTCCAGCTGAGCAGGAACCATCCCTTCTCCCCAGATAAGCAATGGTCACAATGACCCAGGCATGATCACTTCTGAGCTGGATTACTCTAATTCACTCTATCAAAGGCTGGATGCAGGCTGTGCCAAACTCCTCTGTTTCTCAGGCTGTGATGGGTAAATGAAGGCCCTGCTCAGTTTTATCCACTGAATCCCAGTCATTTTCAGAAGATAGTTTACAGCTTTGCTCCTTGTACTCCACACAGCTAATGTGTGGACCATGCAATCTGTAAACAGCCAATATGCCTAAGTAACCAGTTTTCAGTCCACCGCCTGCCTAGAGACTTCCCTAGGGCAATGCAGCTCCATGCAGGCACGTGACAGCCAAAACCAAAAGATGCTCAAATGAGAGGACCCAGGTATAGCACAAGACACTACAAAAATAGAGTCTCACAGTTTTAAGAAAATTTTTAGAAATTTGGAAAAAATCTTCTGTGCTCTGGTGGTGCTGGGGATATTTTGTGCAAATGAACAGCACCTTATCCTCAGAGATTTCACAATGGCAGACACCTCTGAACTTGGAAAGGGAATTATTTTGCACTAGTGACACAAGAAGAATTTTTTTTTGAGAAAGGAAACATCGCCTTTTGAAACTCCAGGGCAGATTTTCACAGGTTGGAAGAATTCCGAAGTGGGGCCACAACTCTTCTCCCACATAACCCAGTGGCAGTCAATGGGTACTATGATGTGAAAGGCAAGGGCACTCAGCATCTGACAGGACCTGCCCATGACTAGTCTTGAACTGTTGGCCCCATGTAATAGATTTGCTGGATTCTTTGGAATGAGCTCTAGGATCTCCATTGGCTGTGCAGTTTATAATGGAGTCAGAAATTTATCCATGAAAATCATCTCCCTTGGCTAGTGTGCCTGGAGGACATCTTCTTGTTTGCAAGTATCAAACACTGCATTATGAGGATGTGAGAGACGGTAATACATGAGCTGAGAACACCGTCTTTAAAGATGTTGTGGATGGTTTCCAAGCAGATAACAAGTCTCTCTCCAAGTCAGAAGACCAATTTGGTTTTAAACTTCATTTTTTGCTTGAGATGAAATTAAGAAGTTGCAAAAGTGTATATTACTGTGCTAAGCTCTCGTTCTTGCAAAAGGTATCACTTACATAGCAACAACTTAGGCTAGCAATTCCAACAGTATAATGCTTGCTACCTGAATATATTACCTTTCATAAATTCTTTTTTTTTTTTTCCCCCAAATTTACCTGAGTACTTTCTTCTGTTGGCTTTAAAACTCCCATTTATGTAAATGACCTATAGCCTCTTCAGGTTTTCCTCTTCTTTCTCTCTCCCTGTTTCAACTGTTTTAGACATCTGTCCTGTGAATGTCCTTTGCACATTTCAGAAGCAAGGTAAAAACCCTGCAGCAAGTCAACAGTAGATATTGCTAAATGGAGATACTTGTTCCACACCATAACTTCACAAGCAAGCAGCAAAGCTTTTTCCTGTATCCAGGCTCTTACTTGGTCTATGTGGGGGACCTCAGTGGAAGGGCTTGAACTGTGGGGTGCAATGCCCTGTGATTGCGAGGACTGGAGTTGTGCTGATTTTGGGGAAAGAGAGGGATCAGAGAAGATTGTGGTTATGAGATGTTTTAAGTCAGAGGGTATTATAAGAAGGTAATTGTGTTGCTGTTCTAAAGAAGGAAGCAAAGTGTGAAATGCACTGGAGATACTGCTTCCTCCACCATGCTCTGGAGTTCAGTATCCATAATTAATATAAATAATTCTAATCCTTCAGTTTAATTAAAGAGGAAGTGGACTTTCAGGTACATCCTTTTCTGTACAGTCACAAATACTCAACAAACAGTAGGTAATTTTGACAAATTATCTGCCTAACAAATGAATTTAGCTAAACTAGAAGCAAAGCAGATCCTGCTAGATGTAGCTGAGTTGTAGTCCCTCCACAAGGACATTCAAACCTCAGATACGTTGTTATCCCATTCCCAAAGGAAATTAAGAACACTTACAGCTAACCAGTGCTATTACTCACGCAGTTAGCAAGCAACTTAATGGGCTATAACTTGAAGAGAATGAACAGCCCAGTGCCCTAAACAGCTGATATTCAAGTTGCTGGCACACAGGAGAGTGTGTGCCACTGGGTGTGCCTTGCTTTTTTAATCTATGTTGTCTGGCACAGATAAAACAGTACAACACTGTAACAGCACCTTCACTCAGCTGCCGGGAGACACCCTTCAGTAAGTGGTAAGCACCACCTCTCTTCCTTTCCAGAAGTAAAAATCTTAATAATAACAAAGGCCATTCCTAGATTTCTGCTGATCTTGACACTCTCTCTGCCTATATTCCTTTCTGTTACTGAAATCAGAAAGGATCTTTCCTATGGAGAATCAAAACCCTCTACATAGGCTACAATTTTTCTTAACAAAGTAGTTGTAACTATTATTGTCATTACTGTTAAGCAAATGTTATGGGTAAGAATCAGGCCAACAAGGCATATATCATAGTGGGAGTCTCTTATAGACCACCCAACCAGGATGAAGAGGCAGATGAAATATTCTATAAGCAGCTGTGAGAAGTCTCACAATCTTTAGTCCTTGTTCTCATGGGGGGACTTCAACTTACCAGACATCTGCTGGAAATACAATACAGTGGAAAGGAAACAGTCTAGGAGGTGTCTGGAGTGTGTGGAAGATAACTTCCTGACATGGGCGGTGAGTGAGCCAACGAGGGAGGGCGACCCGCTGGACCTGTTGTTCACGAACAGAGAGGGACTTGTGGGTGATGTGATGTTGGAGGCCGTCTTGGGCATAGCGGTCATGAAATGGTGGATTTTTCGATTCTTGGAGAAGTAAGGAAGGAGGTCAGCAGAACTGCCACCTCGGAGTAGCGGAGGGCAGACTTTGGCCTGTTTAGGAGACTGATCAACAGACTCCCCTGCGAGGCAGCCCCGAAGGGCAAAGGAGTCCAGGAAGGCTGGACATTCTTCAAGGAGGAAGCCCTGAAGGTGCAGGAGCAGGCTGTCCCCATGTGCCGAAAGATGAGCCAGTGGGGAAGAAGACTGGCCTGGCTGAACAGAGAGCTTTGGCTGGAACTCAGGAGAAAAAAGAGAATTTATGACCTTTGGAAGAAGGGGCAGGCAACTCAGGAGGACTACAAGAACGTCATGAGGTTACGCAGGGAGAAAATAAGAAGGGCCAAAGCCCAGCTAGTACTTAATCTGGCTACTGCTGTAAATGTTTCTATAAATACATTTTCAACAAAAGGAGGGCTAAGAAGAATCTCCATTCTTTATTGGGTGTGGGGGGAAACGTAGTCACAAGGGATGAAGAAAAGGCTGAGGTACTTAATGCCTTCTTTGCCTCAATCTTTAACAGTAAGACCAGTTGTTCTCTGGGTACCCAGCCCCCTGAGCTGGAAGATGGGGGCAGGGAGCAGAATGAAGCCCCCATATTCCACGGGAAAATGGTTAGTGACCTGCTACACCACTTAGACACACAAAAGTCTATAGGGCCAGGTGGGATCCACCCAAGGGTAGTGAGGGAGCTGGTGGAAGTGCTCACCAATCCACTTTCAATCCTTTATCAGCAGTCCTGGCTAACTGGGGAGGTCCCAGTTGACTGGAGGTTAGCAAATATGACACCCATCTACAAGAAGGGCTGGAAGGAGGATCCAGGGAACTACAGACTTGTCAGATTGTCCTTGGTGCTGGGGAAGGTTACGGAGCAGATCATCATGAGTGCCATTGCACAGCACATACAGGACAACCAGGTGATCAGGCCCAGTCAGCGTGGGTTTAGGAAAGGCAGGTCCTGCTTGACTAACCTGATCTCCTTCTATGACAAGGTCACCCGCTTAGTGGATGAGGAAGAGGCTGTAGATGTTGTTTACCTGGACTTTAGTAAAGCCCTTGACACCATTTCCTACAGCATTCTCCTGGAAAAACTGGCTGCTCATGGCTTAGACGGGTGTACTCTTTGCTGGGTAAAAAACTCGCTGGATGGCCGGGCCCAAAGAGTTGTGGTGAACAGAGCTAAATTCAGTTGGCGGCTGGTCACAAGTGGTGTTCCCCAGGGCTCAGTGTTGGGGCCAGTTCTGTTTAATATCTTTACCAACTATCTGGATGAGGGGATCGAGTGCACCCTCAGTTAGTTTGCAGATGACATCAAGTTGGGTGGGAGTGTTGATATGCTTGAGGGTAGGAAGGCTCTGCAGAGGGATCTGGACAGGCTGGATGGATGGGCTGAGGTCAACTGTATGAGGTTCAACAAGGGTCAGTGCCGCGTCCTGCACTTGGGTCACAACAACTCCAGGCAACGCTACAGGCTTGGGGAAGAGTGGCTGGAAAGCTGCCTGGCAGCAAACGACCTGGTGGTATTGGTCAACAGCTGGCTAAACATGAGCCAGCAGTGTGCCCAGGAGGCCAAGAAGGCCAACAACATCCTGGCTTGTATCAGGAATAGTGTGGCCAGAAGGAGCAGGGCAGTGATCGTGCCCCTGTACTCGTCACTGGTGAGGCCGCACCTTGAATATTGTGTTCAGTTTTGGTCCCCTCACTAGAAGACAGACACTAAGGTGCTAGAGCATGTCCAAAGAAGAGCAATGAAGCCGGTGAAGGGTCTGGAGCACAAGTCTTATGAGGAACAGCTGAGGGAACTGGGCTGGTGTAGCCTGGAGAAAAGGAGGCTGAGGAGAGACCTTATCACCCTCTACAACTACCTTAGAGGGTGTCGCAATGTGGGTGTTGGTCTCTTCTGCAAAGTAACAAGTGATAGAACAAGCGGAAGTGTTCTCAGGTTGCACTAGGGGATGTTTAGATTCCNGCCGCACCTTGAATATTGTGTTCAGTTTTGGTCCCCTCACTAGAAGACAGACACTAAGGTGCTAGAGCATGTCCAAAGAAGAGCAATGAAGCCGGTGAAGGGTCTGGAGCACAAGTCTTATGAGGAACAGCTGAGGGAACTGGGCTGGTGTAGCCTGGAGAAAAGGAGGCTGAGGAGAGACCTTATCACCCTCTACAACTACCTTAGAGGGTGTCGCAATGTGGGTGTTGGTCTCTTCTGCAAAGTAACAAGTGATAGAACAAGCGGAAGTGTTCTCAGGTTGCACTAGGGGATGTTTAGATTCCATATTAGGAAAAATTTATTCACTGAAAGGGTTGTCAAGCCCTGGAACAGGCTGCCCAAGGGAAGGGTTGAGTGACCATCCCTGGAGTTATTTAAAAGACATGTAGATGTGGTGCTTAGGGACATGGTTTAGTGGTGGACCTGGCAGTGCTAGGTTAACAGTTGGACTCAATGATCTTAAGAGTCTCTTACAACCTAAACAATTCTACAATTCTATGCCTCACTAGTCAGCCACACTTTAAATCTTTGGGCTGAAGAGGTCTCAAGTGGCTGGTGGCCTCACAGTATAAACTAGTAGAGAGAGGATCATGACTGTTTAAAGTGCTGTAAACACCACTTCCCATTGTAGCATTAGAGGAAATAAAATTAAATCTAAAGACCAAAATATTCATTGAGTAGCATCTCCTATCAATATGGGCCTTGAAGTCTGTCTAAGTCAGATCCAGAAAAACTGCTGTCTCCAAAATTCCTTTAATTCCTAAGGTAAAGAACTGTGAATTCCTGTAGGTAAAGAACTGAACACAAAGTCTCTAAAAATGCAAGGAGCCAGTAAGGTTTGTCAATCATTCTCAACAGCATTCTCAGCTCCTTTTTGGGTATCCA
>WEKW01010173.1:38526-58476 GCA_013389905.1 Sula dactylatra | reverse complement strand
CTGTACACACAAGCATGGCGTTGCATGCTTGAATTACCCATTCAGTCAGAAAAAAAGTTAAGCCACTCACTTGAATGCTTTGTTTTTTAAATGTCCCTAACATAAATTTCCTCAAGAAACGTCAAAGAACACTTCTAAGCAAGAAGTCTGTTTCCAGCTAAATATCCAGCTCAGATACTTACTGGACTCTGGGAAAAAGCTCCAGAATGTGCTTTTTACAGGCAAAGTTTTCATGCTTTAATTTGGAGATTCACAAACATTGAGCTACAAAATTTTACCACCTGTCCATCATAAAGCAGGAGGTTGCTTGCTGTCACTTTTACAAGAAGCGACTGTGCATCACTGTTTGTGGCATCCTGCAAAAGTTGGTTGGGTGTTTACTTACACCCTGTAGGCCAATCTCAAAGTGATTGCACTCCTTTGCTCCACCAGCTTCTGCTAGCCATAGTGATTAATAAACATGATCCTGTCAAACTCACGGCAGGGCTTCCACTCCTTTCTGTGAGGCTAGGATTTCATGCTACATCTTTTGGTCAATACAGTAGCTTTTGTACAGGGTATACTGATGCCATATCCACCTGCAGAAATTATCCCAGTTCTAGCTTGAAATATTGTATGACTCTTGCATCTACAAACAGCTGGTTTTGGCCTCAAGACTTTAGCTGTGCTACAGCTTCTTATGGGAGAAACTGTTTGCTTTTTTATACTAGATTCATCTTCTATGCCATGACACCTAAGTCTGCTACAGGGATCTTATATAAACAGCCTATTCAGCAAGTCTGTGCTGAGTTTGGGACATGACTAATTATAATTTCATATGGTTGAGTGAGTCAGGAGCGTACTGTTCAAGAAAGGGCTGTCTGGAGAGTTGCATTTATTCATAACATCCACCAATATTTCACCCTTTTTTCTCACGCATTGTCCTCCCTGCAACAAATGAGAGAAACCATTCTTACTCACCTCAAATTAATTTTTCCTCCTGTATAGTTCCCCATACCCTTCTCATGTGGACTTTCACAGTTCCCTACTTCTAAACCTTTGCAGAAAATACAATCTGAAGCTGAATTTCATACTGATATAATCTCATCTGCTGGTAGTGGAGTGAACAACCCTCCTGCTTATTGACTGCTAACAGCTCCTGGGCCTTTGAGTCTCTGTGAAGATGTGATCTGTGGAAGAGAAAAATGGAGAGCCTGAATAATGATACTATCTTAAATGTATGTCAAATTGTTAATCTTTTATTTTGCAAACCATAAATCACCATCAACTGAAAAAGTAGCATTTCTTTGTAAATGCATTCTGTGCAGATGGGCTTCACATAGACAATCCTAGTCCTGTACTAATATCTGAGTGAAAAAAAGCTACCCTAATGCCCAAATACCTACATAAGGAGGGTGATCAGAACTTTGTACAACTAAGTGTGTCAAATATGCTCATTGAAATTGGTCAGGTTGGTCCCATCTTAAAATACAGTCTTATGTAAGACAATTGTGATGGGTTGACCTTGGCTGGCTGCCAGATGCCCACCCAGTTCCTCTTGCACTCCACCTCCTCAACAGGAAAGGGAAAAAAGTAAGATGGAAAAGCTCCTCAGTTGAGATAAAGGCAGTTTAATAAGAAAAGCAAAAGCTGCACATGCAAGCAAAGCAAGAAGAGGAATTTACTCACTACTTCCCACCAGCAGGCAGATGTCCAGCTACTTCCTGGAAAGCAGTGCCTCAGCACCCATAATGATCGCTTGGGAAGACAAATGCCATAACAAAGAATGTCCCTGCATCCTCCTCTTTTCCCTCAGCTTTTATTGCTAAGCATGACGTCATATGGTATGGAATGTCCCTTTGGTCAGTTTGGGTCAGCTATCCCGACTGGGTCCCCTGCCAACCTCTTGCCCACCCCCAACCTACTAGCCTTGGTGACGGAGAGGTGGTTTGGAGAGAAGCCTTGGCACTGTGCAAGCACTGCTCAGCAATAGCCAAAACACTGGAGTTTTATCACTGGTGTGTTATCAACCCCGCTCAGCCACAAAAGCAAAGCACAGCACTGTATGCACTGCTAGGAGCTTCATCTTGTCCAGAGCCGGTACAAAAGTACACCAAGTTATCAGCTACTGAAGTGACAATATACATGGATAATGTTGCTAGATCAATAGAAATTATATGACCGCCATGAGAACATATCCTAGATCCTACAGTACAACAGAGAAGTCCCTCCCTTGATGACAAATGGGATCCTGGGAAGCTTCTTTGTGGTTTTTGATGGGAACCTGAACCAGGAGGGTAAACACTTTTCCCTTTTCTGAAACACATAGGAGTTTTGGAGATTGTCATAATTTTGCATCTAGCAGAGGAGTCCTGGACTCTGTGAGAGCAGGCAGAAGTTCTTTACTGACACAGTGTACAGCGAGACAACCACAAATTCTGTGGGCAAAGAGACAACCTACATTGCAGCAAACTCTGCAAAATTCTGCCTGTCAGAACTTAGCAAAATTAAAAATCACAGAGAACTGAAATATGGGATACAAGAGATAGAGGCATTTCAGAGTTTAATTAAGCTAAGCCATCAAATAATGGGCTACATGCTGCCAAGCCGGTAGCACACTGCATCTTCTTACGCAAGGAAGAGTTTCCATTTCCTTGCTTCCATCATTTCTTTTTCCACATTTTTTTACTAGTCTACTACATTTCTGTGGTTAGAAAAACCAACCGGAATGTCCGGTACAACTGGCCTATAGATGAACTTTGCTAAAACACCCACAGATTCTGAGCCATTAAAAATCACTAGGAAATAGACTGCAGCAAAGGAAACACAAGACAATTGTGAACTCAAGAATCTAAATGAGAAAATATTTTATATTCTTACGTTCATGAGTGCTTATAAGGGTTGGGGAGAGAGTCAGTGTTCTGTTAACCTCTAGGCTCCTCTGTTTAATACAGCCTAATCCTCAAGAGCTGTATGGGAGATTTCACATATTGGTAAAAAGTCTTCCAGTAGCATTAGATATAAGCAAAATAGGCCCCACACATTTTTCAGGAGGTGTTTCTATTCATATCTAGATATTAAACAACAGCACTCAAGACAGGTTCATTTACATTTAATTTATTTTTCTCCTACCAATGTGTTTCAGTCAGCATGTCTCTGCTATTCAGAAGAGATAAAAGAAAACTGAAAACTTCAAATTGTTCACGCAAGAAGCAAGATAAGGATAATAAAATCTCATTTATTGGCATAAATGGATCAATCACTCATGGAAGGAATTTGCTTTGTGATGTACCCCTGTTGCACAACTGGTTAGATTTTTAAAACTAGAATATTGATTATAACTCCTAATGACAACTAGAATCAATAATCCGATCTGGAAG
Organism: Sula dactylatra; assembly: GCA_013389905.1. Classification (NCBI taxonomy): domain Eukaryota; kingdom Metazoa; phylum Chordata; class Aves; order Suliformes; family Sulidae; genus Sula; species Sula dactylatra. Next base: position 55,117 of record WEKW01010173.1, on the reverse strand, counting down.
GCCAAGCCATATGGTCTTATATTTCTAAGGTAACATTACCTTTTAACACCACTTACATCTTTATGTTGACAATATTATATCCTAGGAACTAGTCCAGAAATAGCGATTTTTCTGTGAGGCCTTTTGGTAATCTAAAATTTTAGGTATATATTACTTCAATTATATTACTTTAATTATAAATAGCCCCTTTCTCCTAAGCTACCACAGCAGTCACACCTGTATGTGACCACTGGAACTGTGTAAATTTTAAAAATTCTGTAGAAACTAGAATATTTTCAGACTTCATAATAAGCTTTAAAGACTTGCAATAGTCTTAACCAAAATGAACATTCTTAGTTAGTGGCGAATATGTAACTGTTTCAGCCCTTATTCCATTTTATATTGTTTGTAGGCTGTATGTACAAGAAACAGAACCTGTGGTTCTGGTTGCAACACAAAATATTTATTGATGATTTATTGATCCAGATGTAATGAAAAAAAGTCACCTAAGTGAGCAGCAATACTAGACTCTGTGCAGAACTGGGCATTGAATTTTGCTTTATAAAAGATGCCTCTGCCAGAGTGTAGCACATGGAAAATGCTGGAAGCCTGGCTCGCTGTTGCATAGACGTTGCCTGGATTTGATGTGTGTCAGCCTAACATCTGTCTCTTCGTTTATTCAATATCTTAGTTACCGTGTTCAGCTGCTAATCCTGTTCCTCCTCCACTGATGCAGGTGTAGGCGAGTCCTCCATCTCTCCATGGCCCTTCTACGCTGCACTGGGAACAAAAAGGACCTTGATAATCTAAAAGCTGTAAATGTAATTTGACAGGACTTTAATGCATCTTTTGCCACCTTTACTATGCTGCAGTGATATAAGGTAACCTTGTCAGTGAGGGTTGGTTACTATGCAACTCCTGTGCTTGTGGGTAAGACATAAATAATAAGAGCTGAAAAAAGTTGCCCACAGAGACAAGGCAATATCCAGAACACAAGGCTAATCATGCCTTTTTGTTGAAACATATTACGAATATGAACACTATTAGATCAGGAGTCACTGCAGGAACTCAAATCTATGTGGAAAAAGAACAGTACAAAACCTGATGGAGAATCTGGGGCATTGTGCTGGCACTGCCATGCATAAAATTTCATTATTTTTTGAGTTTCTATGCAGACCTATGACCCACTTCTGTTCCCACTGAAATCCATGGCAGATTTAATAGGTGCTCTATTTTTTCATTTTAATAGGCACTCTATTTATAGAAAAATGTGTAACTTAAAACTATGCGAATTCTAGTCTTGCTTCACCTTCTGCTACTCAAGGGATACCTCTTCCTAAAGAACTAAATGCTATTCCGCAGTAGTAACTGGGAAAGTAACCATACATTATGCCTAAAATGCCTGTCAAAGCATGTTTAGCAGATTATCCTACATTTGGAGAACAGACTTTTTTTTCCCTAGCTACTAAGATACTAAAATCACAGTTTGTCATTAAGGCTGTGCCTGGTTTTGACAGACCATTCCTCAAAACAAAATCAAATTATTTTATACTTCCTCATCTTTGACTTCCACCAAACACTATCTGTCAAAGTTTAAGGCTATCAGAAAAGGCACAGATGAAGCATGAACGCTGGAAAATGTGGAGCTGCTTCCCGTTAGTCAGTCTTCCATCCCTTCCTGCAATGTCATATGTTAAAAGTTGATTTGTACACTCCACTTTTTCATATTTTTAAGGTGATCTGAGAAAAAAACTTTCCTGCTTACACACCTGGGAAACATCAAGGTCATTTCCATTCAAAAGATTTCACTCTCTGATACCATGTTACTCGAGGTCCAGTTTCTATGATGGGCCTAATACAGCTTTCAGGACTTCAGCACAGGAAAAGCAACATGAGGCAAAAAATTACACATCTGTTTCACAAAATTAAGTATATATATTAAAAAAAAATGTAACATACAGATATTGTCAAGATAAATTGTGGTGGTACTTAAGCTTAGATTTCAGTTAGTCCTATTTGTTGCAAATCAGTGCCTGGATCCAGTGTGAGCCCGACTGGGACTGAGAAGCAGTGCCCGCAACACCTGAGCTATGACGTGCCTCAGGAGGGGCTTAGTAATTTGATGTTAAGCCATACAGGCATACTCGAAAGGTGTTAGGCAGTGTGCGGGGATGGTTGTAGAAGCAGCACAGTGAAAACCAGTGCTGCAGTGAAGGGAGTGGTTGTGCTCCCTTCTCCCTCCCCACAGTCACTTTCCTTCCCAAGCCAGTGCCTTCACTCGTGTGGCTACACAGCAGGCTGGATCCAGGAAACAGCTCAGCTGAAAGCTAGCAACAGTGAAATGACTGGAGTTTTAGCCAGGTTGGTCCACCAGCCCAGTTCTCCATGTGGCTGCACAAAACTCATACCTGCAATGGGAAGCCACGGGGATGAGCGGCGAAGCACAGTGGCAGGCACGGTGCCATCCCTTTTGGAGCAGTCTGGACTGCAGCTGATTAAGCAGCCAGAGAGCTGCAAGTGGGTAAAACTGTCCTGCAGGTCACGTGTGCCTGCAAGCCCTACAACGCACAAGGCTGGTATAGCAGTACCTTAAGTATGGGTTAACCTGCTTTTAAGTAAAAACCTTAAACCTTCCTTTTCATGGCCTTTAAAACTACTTGAATGACCCAGTCCACAAGTAATTTACAAACTTGCTTAATTAAAGGAATTTTGTTTAAAAGAACTCCAGAGAATGCTATTCCCTTTCTTAACCTTAGTGTTACAATGGATGCTTATCAAGACCTGGGAGTCTGGTAAGCTCTTACGGGATGCACATAAATGAGCCACGGCAAGCAGACATGAGCTCCCTTTGCCTGCACACCAATCTAATGGGCCTCCAGCCAGCTCCAAACTGAAAACCCTTGTGACCTTGTTAGGGTGACACTGTACCTGAGCTAATAAGCCGTGCTCAGAGGCAGAGCAATCTGGGCTGGGCTTCACAAACATGCTTTTGAACTGGAGCTGGCTTGGGTCCAGGCAGCTGAACACACATGCGGAGCAAATTCGTGCATGAGTGCAACCAACCATGCAGATTGAAGGCTACAGCTTCTCTCCAGAAGAGCTGAATATCTGCAAAGCCTCTATTCTAGATTTCACCGTACATGCATTGTATTTCACTTAACCTTCCCTTCTGCTCCAGTGGAAACCCTTTGCATTTTACAAGCTATCTGGTCATCTTCTGGCATTGTTTATTCCTAATAAATCCTAGGATCAATTTGGCTGTCCCTTGTTGCAGGAGCCACCCATTTCCATATGGTTTGAGGAATATTCCTGTAATTACTTTGGTTTTGCAAGGCATGAGACACCATTATGTGTCTTCCAGTTTTGTAACTGCCATGTCTCATAAAGCTAAAGTTTGGCCATGTTTCTTGTTCAAGAAACATATGCACTATGGAACTCCTGTTCAGTTAAGTTTGTCTTTTTAAGACATCAATAAACCTCTAAATATTTTGACCATGTAACACAGGTAACTGTTTTAGTTCACATTACTTCAATCACAGTTCAGGACAAGTAAAGGCTAATGTATTTTCTAACTTGGCCATTATTGGTTTTACCCAGTTCTTACTGGGCATTTCAGCTGGGCTCTTGCAATTATTTACCGCACTACCATTGACACAAAGGCAAGTACTTCTATTACTTGCATTGTTTTATGTATACAATTGGAACTTAATTCTGCTCTTTCCCTTTCTCTCACCCTGTTTTTCTCTCCCCTCTAAGACTAGTGACAAAGCTGGATGCCCTAAATGCTCCGTATCTGAAAATGCGTAAGGTTGTGCAAACAGAAAGCAAAATAAGCGTAGAAAAACAAATTGAAACGCCAGACCATGCTCTGTCTATACATAAGAATAACAGACTATACGAAGTGCAGAGCAGAAAATTACAGCTCTTATTAGATGTTAGAGAGTGCTTATAGCAGGAAAGAGAAATCTAAAAGTCAGCCCAGGACGGGGAGAGAGAATTAGGCCCACTGTTGTATAAGTCAGGCAGAAATCAAAATGTGGTATTTCAAGTGGGGTATAGGCACACCATGTACGTTAGGCAGGTATTCTGACAACTTAGGTTTGTCTGGCAAATATCTGCATGCTAGATGAATGTTGAATTTTCCTTTGAGAAGTGAACATGTACAACTAACATATGTAATACCTCAAAAAGAAATTCAAAGACTTTTCTGACTCAGTTATGAAATAATTCTGTGCCTTTACTGTGTAACATCTACCTAATGTTAAGAGAGGCCATCTTTAATATATGATGCTAGGACCTATTTAATTTAATATATACTGGGTCACAAGCAGTTGCTTCTTTCTTTTTGAAATTGCATATATTATTTGTGACTGCATATCTTGCAGCCTTCTCAGTATTCATAATAGTTTATTTAAAACAGAATTAGGAAGTGTGATTCATAGCTGGACACTGTGAAAGCAAAACTCTGTTAAAAGGTACCAGTATTGATGTGTCTTTAAACAGCCAGAAAAACTCTACTGGCACAAAAAAATGTATTTAAGCACATCAACTGGCACAATGAAATCAGAAAATTTCAAATTATTTAATTAAGCAACTTAAGTTAATGGCTGAATGCAGTTTGCCTGCAGAAAACGAAACAGCTCAGTTACCCAAAATCGAATGGCAAAAAAGAAACAATATTTTCCTCCTCTGGGAATGGAAGCAAGTATCAGCTGACACACTGTATACATAACTGAGATCTGTCTCAAGGACCAGTATTCAGATTTTCATTAGAATGAGCAAGGAGTGTTTTTAAACTGCCTGCGTGACTCAGGAACATAAGTGCTTGTAGTGAGAGTTAAACAAGCAACCTAAACTTGATCCTTTAAAATACCCCTGGGTAGCTTTACCCTAATTCACTTAAATATACCCATAGGAGGTGTCTTCAACAGGAACAGAGTGAAATCTGAGAACAATGAAGAACCCACTATATAAATGGAGGGCAAGAGCTGGGCCTAAATGTACACATAAGCCACCTTTATTGTTCTTGCAAGATTTGCACAGTTTTGCTGCATTTGATGGTAAGAAATTCCTACTAACATAACTTTGGTTATACCAGTGCAGCATACAGCATTAGTAAAAAATAGCTTGTGGCCATGTTTTTAATATGCAGTACAGCTAATCTGGTCCATATGGGAATGTGCACCACCTCTTTTTATAGGGTTCTAGCTGTATCACTCAGAGAGAAAGGATCTCAACTGCTGCTGCCCAAACTCTTTGCTTTGTCGCAGAGGTCCTGCCATGACATTGGGAAGGTTGTTTAATCTCTTGTGCTTTGAGATCTCTCAGCCTGTAAAGCGGAGGTAACAGAACATCCCACCTCCCATCGCTGCCCTGATGGGAAATATGCTAGAGACTGTGAGCTGCTCAGCTGGTGATATAGGCCATGCCTGATCACTGCAGTTACACCATTATCCTTAATCTAGGCCATTATGAGTAAATTAAGGCTCTTCTGTGTCTTCAGCGTTTCAAGAAACAAGAGTAGGGAACTATTCCTTAATTAACAAGCTGATTTCAACATCGTATGCTTTTCAAACTTTTAAACATTTAAATTACAACAACAAAAAAAACCCCCAACAAAATGAAACAAAGATTGGCTAAGCAGTACAGGTGAGAAACATTAATTCAACTGAAATGCTGTATCAGTTAGAAATAGCAATCTAAATAATAATGAAACTCAAATTCCTTTAAAAACTGTCACAGATCACTGTTTCTCTACTATAAAAATGCATTCATCTATCCTACTGTGCTAGATGTTAATATGTAGGTCTTTTTTTAAACTCATATTAGATTACAATGTTAGTAGGTCACAATGGAACTATTGTTCTCCTACCATGTACCATCCTGTGCAATTCTGCTGCTGATAACAATTCAAATCAGGGAATTTAGGTGGAAGGAGAATGCTATATCTTTATGTCAAGCCATCTAACAAATGTGAGTGTACAGAAATGATACACTTCAAAACAGCAAGCGCTCTGATAAGTATTTCCTTCTCGCATTAACACTGAAGACAACAATCTCGGGCATCTTTCTGGTGAGGCAAATTCTGTAAAAACCTGCCCAGTCTGGCCTTTCAAATCGGAGGTGCAAGGCTCACCACCGGAAAAGAGAACAGGGGACACTTTTATGCAGAACTGAATTCGGCTGTGAATGCACTATTACCACATTGCCTCTGCATACACAGTTTGGGATGCTCACATTTCAGTGACAGAAAACTTGCTGTTCTTCCACATGAACTTGCTGGAGCTACTACCTGGAAAAAGTGGGACTGAGAAGGAAGAGAGATGTTTGTATACTGTGCCAGCTCTCTGCCCTGTGACCTGATGTAGTGGGGCATTGCAGTACAGGACTGTACTGTGCTGTGCTGTGCCCACACAGGGCACAGGCAGGAGCCTGGGAAGGGTCCAGCTCATTCCCCTGCAGCAGGGTTGGAGGCTGGAATGGGGCAAGCGCCTGAGCACATGGGAAAGGGAGCGAGCTGCTGGCTGCCATCCTGCGCTCTGCCTTCTGCCCTCTGGCTAGCAGAAGGTAGATTTCATCACCTGCACGCACTATGACTTTTATGTGCAAGGAGCCCAGTTGGCAGTGTGTACACTGGGCATTTTATTCACAGGACTCAGATCCTTTTGACTTCTGGTGTGATTTTTTGCCTCCATTTGGATCAATTTGTAAGGTGGATTTGCGCACAATCCTAGGACTGCTTCTGCCCCACAGAACAGCTGTAACTGAAGTTTTCACCTCTGCTAAGTGTCCTTGAAAATTTCTTCATACATTAGATAAGCATGCTCTAAGCATCTGGCTTGTTTAACCAAGAATTAAACTATGTAATTTAAATTTGCAAAGATACGCCCACAGCCTCTCATTCTTGTCCAAATCTTAAGACAATTGTAGCATCCTTAGCATACTGTTAACTTCCTCCCAATAAAACTTAATGTATCTTAAATATCAGGAGGAAAACTGTAGAGAACAAACTGAATGGTCAACAATATCTTGCTGTTGCAGGAAAAGGCCTGGAGTCTCCATTGGTAGAGGGCTTTAAAAAACACATTAGACAAACATTGTCAAGAGCGACATAGGAATATCTGAGCCTTCCCTAAAGGCAGGAGCCGAATCAGATGACTCTGGAGGGGCCCTTCTAGCCCAATTTTTCCAGAGGTCTGCCTTAAACTACTTACCTCCAGCTGCATTTAGCCAGATGCCAACTTAAAAAGGCAAATGCTAATGTCAGTCTTTGCTAACCCCCAAGTCTGATAAGAGTCTCACTGGAAGCCATAAAAAAATTAGATGAATACTTCATGATTCTATTTACTACTATCATCAGTGTGAATGATTAATAATAATTAATTATGATGAAAACAGCTATAAAATAATAACAAATAATAAGCTAACTCTGTCATAGTGGTAAGTCAATTCTCTGCCCATTTTACTTCATTATACTTTAGGTTTCTAAGGAGCAGCTATGCTGTACCTTTACAAATATTTCTTTTCTGAAGCTTTCTTTTCACTTGGGATGATCTGTCTCCAGATTATACAGCTGTTGTGGTTTAGCCCCAGTCAGCAACTAAGCACCACACAGCCGCTCGCTCACTCCCCCCACCCCTGTGGGATGGGGAGAGAATCGGAGGAGCAAAAACAAGAAAACCCATGGGTTGAGATAAGAACAGTTTAATAATTAAAATAAAATAGTAAGAATAGTAATGGTAATGATAATAATAATATAATAAAAAGAAATAATGAGAGAGAATAAAATGAAACCCAGGGAATAAAGGGAAAAGGGAAAAAAAAAACCCACAAGTGCTGCAACCGCTCACCACCCACTGACCGACACCGCCAGTCCCCGAGCCGCGATCACTCCTTCCCCCGGCCAACTCCCCCCAGTTAATATACTGGGCATGATGTGACATGATATGGAATACCCTTTGGCCAATTCAGATCAGCTCTCTTGGTTGCATCCCCTCCCCTCCCGGCTTCTTGTGCACCTGCAGAGCATGGGAAGCTGCAAAAGTCCTTGACCAGTGTAAGCACTACCCAGCAACAACTAAAAACATCAGCGTGTTATCACATTATTTTAGACCAAGTCTAAAACACAGCACTATACTAGCTACAGTGAAGAAAATTAACTATCCCAGCTAAAACCATGACAACAGCACACACAAGAACGTTGTATACTTCTCCTACACCGGCGGATAGTTTCTTACCAACATATGTTTGCAACACCAACAGAATGTTTCAATTCATGGATATTATAAATGCTTTTTGGACTGAAATATTAGTAAACTCTTCAAAAATAAGAGTGAAACTGATTAGCAAAGTGACCATATAAGTAATTCCCCAGCTGCTAATGCAAAGCTAAATAATACAATATTCTTGGCCAAAACTGAAGCCTGGGAAGAAAGTCTGTTGCTTCATTTATACCCGTACTAAAAGCGGAACCACAGCAGCTAGCTATACCCAGGCAGCTGCCAGGCATGCCTTTGGCAACATGCTGCTCTGAGAATTGTTACTGCTCACAGTTACACAGGGTGGAAAGCAAAAACCAGACACATTTACTGAACCAGAGGCCTGCAGTTAGACACATAAAACTCCTTAGCTTTCAGAATGAGCAATAAGATGCTTCTATTTAAGGTCCAAATATAGAATCTGGACCCTGACGTTAAGCACAGATGTATAAAAATATTGACTTTATTGAAGAATTTGGATTTAGATTGAACTAATGGGAAAAAGCACACCAGAAACTGCATACAAGATACTTATATTGACATTTCCTTGAGAAGGTTGAAACTCGGATCCAGGCTCTTAGATAGGAGCTGAGTTGGAAAGTGTCATTCCAGCTGGCACAGCCGAAATTCACCACTCTTCCCTTCACTGCCCAGGGTGGGGGGTTGGTCCCTGAAACACAGAGTTACTCCAATTTGACAAGCCTCAGGTTGTCTGGGAAGACTTGTTTGCTTACACTAAAGCCCATTTCTTTTTTAGCCCCAGGGCTTTCTCCCTCAGATGCACCGCTCCTGGGGATCACTGGTCCAGAACCACCTTCTGAGACAATAACTGTATTCAGAAGTGGAAACAAATGAAACAGCACTAGGGACTCCATGGTGCAGTGAGGCAGCAAGAAGTGGGTAAACAACCAGGACAGCTTAACGTGGCAATTGCCTTCCTGCTAAACCAGTCCTGTGGCTGTCCCTCAGGCTTATCTGCACGAGTTCTTTCACAAAACTGTCGCAAAGCTTGAATTATTGATACCTGTGGAGCACAGCATGTCAGCAGGTACCAAAGAACTCTCTCCCTGCAAAATAAATAAGAAACAGAGCAGGACCCACAGCCACTAACAGCCTGCTGACAAAGGCCTGACTCTTAACCCTGCAGACGGGCCTTCCAGCTCCAGCTGTAGAGCAGCATGCAGCACCAAAGCTGGTCACATTCCCATTTTGTAGTTAAACAGTCATGTTCCCAGGTTGTAGTTTTTCACTGGGGCTGCTCATGTGGAGCCTTACACCACCTCTGAGCTAACTTTCAGGTTAAAAGCAAGAAGTCTCACTGCTTGCTACTTGTTCATAGCAGTGCAACAACCATGAAGAACGAAGGCAAACTATCAAGTACCAGTCTCTTAGTGACACCCATGGACAGCATGGAGACCAATGCATGACACGTGAGACCCTGGGAACACACACACGTTGAACTATGCATTTCCTGGCTTTTTCCCATCACAGGAATGACTACCTAGCAAAAACACCAAAGATAAAATAAGGGTGGTTGTTCTTAGTTATTTGCACTAATGAGGACCTATAAAAGCTGTTACACTTTTCTAATTCCTAACATGCAAAGACAAAGGACACAGAAATTCTCCCGATTTTATTTTTTTGTGTTTTTCCCTGGGATGTTATAACTCCACAAGGGCTTCTGCTACATCCAAGCCAAATGCAAGTAGGCCATGACCCTCATTTTTTTTTTTCTCCAAATAACCCGAGTAAAGCCTAGAAAAACTCCAGTAAACAGCTGCTGGAATTAGTCAGAAAAAGGTGGTATCACTAACATAGCAACTCGTAGGAAGTGTCATAGTGACACTCGTAGGAAGAGGAAGCAGGATGGGGTCATACTGGACATTTTTTGCATGCTGACTTCAACACTGCCTATAGCTGAAATACCTGAACAAGACATACCTTTTACTTCATCCCTTTCTTAACTGAAGGGGGTCCTTTGGCAACTTGCCGCCAGCACCAGTGATGCTTACATGCAGTAAGATAACCAGTGCACTTGAACACAATAAAGATGATAATGAGAACCTACTCCCAAAGCGCTGGGTAATCAGCAGTCAGAGAGAGATGGAACATGCGGGGAAAACCAGAGCAGAAAACACACTTAATTTCAATGGAAAATGCAATGAGATTGACCCTCATCTCACTGAAGCCACTGAGGCTCATGATCCTGGCTGCAACGATGAATTTCAGTATGATATCCCATCGGAAGAATGTGACTGGCAGCTGTAGGAGTATGTGGGATTCTATGAAGACGATGTAGAGAAACAGACTGACTTCTGTAAGCTCTTGAAATGACTAGCAGCTGGAAAAGCTCATCTACGTCACCTAATCTGTCCAGCTCCGCTTTGCAGGAATGCCCATGGCCTCAGTAGCCCATCTGCAGTGACGCTGCACTGCCCTCTTGTTCACCACCCAATTACTCCCATTGTAAGAAACACTTTCTAAATGACTTGAGATCTTCCTGTTTCAGCTTCAGGCCATTGCACCTTGTCTTTCCTTCTTCTGAGGATGTGGATAATTCCCTTCTTTCATTTATACTATTATCTCTGCAATTATTTATAGTCTGTAACTGTAAATCTCCCGAGTCCTCCATTTAATACAGTTCTTTCAGTGTATTTTTCTGCAGTATGTCTTACTTTCTTATAATCATCCATTACTAGCTTCTGTTTTTAAAATATCTTCTGTTTTTAAAATAATTTTTACATTATGGGGACTCGATCGCATTCACCATTCCAAATGTAGCAAAATCACAGCTCTATGAACCAGAGTCTCATTTTTTTTAATACTATCATCTGGGAAAAGGTGAGTGTGTTTTATGTGACAGTGAAAGATGGATTCAAAAGGCACAGGCAACCTCATTTTCAAACAGTAAATCACACATCTTAAACTTGGAAGTGTAGAAGTAAAGCTCTGAGTATTCTCAGCATGTCCAAAATATTGCAGTTTTCTTCAACCATGTGCTAAGATACACAAGAGCAAGTAATCGTTGTTAAATTATTAAATAACACTGAGAACATCAGTCTGAAAGTAGGATCTTATAATAGGAACTATGAACAAAACCTTTATTCTAGAAGACAGTGATTCCCTTTTACATAAATCAATAGAAATTTAAAATTTAAATAATGGAGCATATTTCCCTGAAAAAAGGCCAAAAACTCCAATAATAATAAGTATTAGGGAAGGCATGGGTAGAGTTTATTCTAACAAAATTGTTGGCATATTTTAAAATTTTCCTAAATTTTCATTTTTTTAAAAATCTGGCAATCTATTAACTGCTGTTCTGAAGATTCAACCACTCAGTCACTTAAGGATGTATTGCACACCATAGACTATCTCTATTTCCACACTATTTATCACTAAATTACTTGAGCACTTGTCAATCATTAAGAAGTATACCCCCTGGAAATGCCTTCTGACACAGGGAAACATTTTTATCTCCATTTTACGAGGCAAAGCAGCACAGAAAAACTGAGCTGCACAAGAACATTTGAAAAAATTTCCACAAAGCCAAGCCATAAATTGAACTTCGATCTCCTGAGCCGCTGTTCAGTATCTTCACAGCAATATTCTTAAGAAAAAACAGACAAGGTAGCTGCAGGTGAAAAGCCTAAGGAATCACTCATTATATGCAAATAAGATTTATCTTCTTGTATCAGGAGATGCTATGCTGTATTGTCACTGAAATGACTAATGCTAACTACAGAGATCATGATAAAATGCATCTCCAAGGAATAACAGATATGACAGAATAGCAATCATGACAAAAAACACAGCTTGGAAAGGGTACCTGCCTATATTTTAAAGCACTCAGGTAAAATGAAATAATAATTATGAAAGTGTAGTGGGTTTGCATATTAATAATGTGATAGACTTCAGGAAAAACAGAGATCAAAATCAGTCTGGAAAAGGAGGGCTCTAATGGGACAGAGTTGGGGTTTGCCATGGGCCACCAGATATAGCAACAGACAGGCACAGCTCTACAGTGTTACACGGAAGAAAGATGTGTCAGGACAGTGTATTATTGGAGAATATGTGAACTTCCCATACGCAGAGAACAAATACTATTGATAGCTGTCAGTTCTGACTACTTCCAGACATGAGTGAAGACTGGCTACCAAGTAGTCAATGAACCAATATTGCTGGGGTTAACTTTTAAGTTTGTTTTCCATGAAGTTTTCCACGTCAGATCTGGTAAGATCTGATCTGAATGATCATGGGCCGATCCACTTTAAATCAAATTAAATGATACACAGAATTAATTTCTCTACTGTAAAAGATCAAATTTTTAAAAATTCAGACAACTAGAGAGTTTAAGAGTTTGGAATTCCTTCAAATGCTCAAAAAAACATTAATAAGGAAAAAAGAAAGTGCATTGCATATGTATTGCATACGATACTATGATTAAAGATCTATAACTCTATAACTAAATTAATTCTTGATTCACTTTTCAACTATGACTATACAGTCAAGAGTAGGATGGTTAAAGCAAAAAAGGATACAGAACAAGAATTATCAAAATGAAATAGAGGTCAAGCAGTCAGTCTCTATCCTAGGACACATGCTGTAGGACAACAGAATGAACATGGTTGGATTTAAGGAAGAAAAGGGGAGAAGTTTCTCAAACTGCTCAGCCAGTCAGACCTCTCATCTGACCTCAATAATATCCAAAAGTTTTAGGACAAATATGGAAGAGAAGACACGATAAAGTTCAGTGTGCTTGGAAAATGGGAGAAAAAACAATGTGGATTTACCACAATTAGATTGTGCCCAGCTAACTTGAGTCCTTCTTTCCATAAGTCACCTGAATTTTTCAACAAACTATCTAGACCAAGTCCAAATGGGACTCAGTAAAGCATCTGACTGAGTCCAGCACAGGAAACTATTAGTTAATTAGCAAATGCTGGCAATTTGTACAAGAGTTGCCAGATGGGTAACAGATACCTTAAAGGGAACATGAGGAGTGATGCTGAAAAGAAACCATTAGGATAAAGGAGGTTGTTACCTAAAGAGTTCATCTGTGATCAGCCGTAGGACCAATCTTATTTAATATCATCACCGATCTTATTTAATAGCATCACCAACAATATAGCTACAGAAATTACGAAGGGGTTAACAAAATGAAGAACGTGAAGTTGGACAGCACACTTCATAGACGACTGACACATTGAACTAATAATAGAAATTGCCTAAATGTCTGTGAATGGCCATGCAGAATTGTCCATCTTTCCCCTTTGATTATAAAGGTAATCTTGCACCTCAAGTTAAATACTTAGGGTAGGCAGATTCTTACAACAGAGACCATGACACCATCTGATGCAGCTGGGAAAAGGGAACACAGGGTGTCAGTCAAGGTATTTCTAGCAAGGAAAGTATTAATGTCAGCTTCATGTCAGCATAGGAGGCTGGGATAAGACCTCCTGTGGAGCTCTTTGCACCCTGGCGCACCACCTACCTTCCTGTTCAGTCAAGCCCAGCAAAGGTGGATTCAAGCTGGGCGAGGGGCTGATAAACCCAAGGACAATGGTTAGAGGGATGGTCTATCACCAGTAAAGTGGCCAAAAGAGTTTGGCTAGTTTAGCTTACAAAAGCAGGGGCTGAGAGAGGACAGGGAAGAATGTCAGGCACAGTCACTGAAAGTGAATGTCAATCTCAGAAGAAATAGAAACAAAATGAACAGAAATAAATTCTGTATGGAAATGAGAATATAACCATGTATCCCAGGAACAAGACATCAGGGTACTCCTGATAAGGTTTACAGCAGATGTCATAGCAAAAAGAAAACGGAAAAAAAAATCAAGAAACCCTCCACAAACGAACAACCCTCTAAAGGGTTGCAACATGATGCATAATCAACTTATGGTTTACTTATGACTCAGCTTTCAACAGCATGAGACTAGACTAGACTTAGCCTTCCCTTCCAGTCTCCTGTTCATTATTGTAAAAAGATACTTTTCCTTTTGAAAACGGCTGTAACAAGGAAATAATTGACCTTGCAAGAATAAAACATATATATATCTATCCTATCCAGGTACATTCTAAGATAGCCCAGGCCTAAGAAAGCTGATTTTCAATCAGCAGAATGAAAGTGAGAGTGAGAGACACTTTCATATTATATTCTTGAAACAGATTCAGAAACTTATTTCATGGCATCATTTCATTTCACAGGAGCAACTTCCTTGTAAGCAAAATCTAACATTTCAGCATGCAGAACAATATTATCCTGCATGTAAATGCAGAGATATCAGTACCGATCGATTTCAATGTAATTTAAAATTAAAAGGAAGTGCTGTTATACTGCATTTCCTCAGTTTTAAATCTGTCTGCCACTTCTTGCAAAACACCACCTGCACCAGAGAAGAGCTTGACCATTTGCCTGTCGAATATTCCACCTCCTCCCAGATGACAGTATCCAAAAAAAGACTGTGAAACTCAAACATATGGGGAAGAGGAAGGGCTAGTTAATGAAAATGGCAAGAGTTTACATACAACACCCTTAGGGATGAAAAATGAAATCTGTATTTAAAATACGAGTAGGCGATCATTTTTGCAGCAACTATGGGACATGGAAAAGACAAAGCAGTGTTACTCGAAATAACTGATGAGCCCAGGACAGCCCTCTTGCCATGTCCTTAGTTTATTCTTTTTTCAACCACTGAGCACCACAGCCTCTCTGCCCAGAACAGGAAGAACTCTGTCAGCATGGTTCTCTGCTGCTCACCCTTCTATGCAGGTACACTTTTTTGTCACGTTTGAAACCTATTTTGCAAATCAAGAACATATTCAGAAATTTCTATATTCAGGCTAATACACTGTATTCTGTTTCGATATTATCCTCCAAATCGGAACATTCCCAAAATGTTCCAGATCATCTGCTCACATGTTCATGTGAAGGGAAAGTAGTATTTCTTTTCCCACATCTGCAGTGACACCCTCATCATTTCCATATCAGATTAAAAACTTCTCTGCTAGCATGCAGGAACATTATGGCCCACTCCAAGCTTTCCAGTAACATTTCTTTTTGTTCCCAATCCTATTACATATGCTCTACAGACACAACACCACAATCTGAAGTTTTACCGTGTTTAATTAATTATATTCCTTATTTTATCACACACCACCATTTTTCATCCTTTGCAAAGAAGAACACAAATACTGATATCCTCCTCCACTTAGTATGTAGAGTTTTTGGATCACAAATGTCAGATTTCCCAATATGCATGTGTACTTCCACAAAAGCAAACATATACACTGTTAATCATGAGTTTACATTAAAAAAAAGCAAACAAACTTCAAATTCCTCTTTTTCCACTGGAAAACTTTAGAAACATGTACTTCTGGAGGAATTTTAATAAACGGTTGTATTAACTGATGTAAGTCTCACAGGAAAAACTCATCAGAATATACTCCAGCCTTTGTTTACTGCAAATAAATCTTGAGGTATCAGCAAGATCAATTTATATTTGGTTTATTACTAAGCATATAGAACTGATGTCACATGAGGGTATGATATTCTAAAGAGTATCTCATTTCTAAAGATAAGCATAAAAAAGTGGAAGTAGCCACAGAGTTGCAAAATGGGCAAGGCTCTATTTTGGAGCCACATTCTGTCCCACATCTGACAGAAATGGAAGCTCTTTTTCCACCACAGCTAAAGTTTTATCATTACTGAAAATAAAAGCATAGTGGAAGTTTTGATTCCATGACTTACAACTCTCTCATTTGCAAGTTTATGCATTGCATGCACAGCACAGTTCCACCAACGAAACATGGATTTGGGTTTTGAAAACAAATTAAATACTTCCAGATTCTGATCCTTTACTGACTTCAACTGTTGTGATGTCTTCCAATACTGTAGCACCACATAAAATGCATTCCTGCTCATATCACAGATGCTAGATCCTCACAAACAGGGGAAACCCATTAGTAAGTGACTATACAAAGAAAATTGACTAATTTGTAGCACAGAGGAGGAAATCCTGTCCTGACAGAAAACAGCGGCAAATTCCAATTGATGTTGGGAGGTCAAGAATTGTATCCAGTGTTTTTTCCATTGTGAAGAATACATCCAAAAGACCTGAGTATTTTCTAACCTCCTTCAGAGACGCACTATCCATTTTCTTGTAACACTAATGGTAAAAAAAATAAATCATAAAAATTTATATTAACATCACCAGCGAGACATCAGTTCTCTCTGCCTCATTTTTACAACTCAGATGATGATGATGGGAAGGGCAAGGGGGGACATTTTTGTGAGTCTTAATTTACTGTTTGTTAGGTATCCTGAGAACAACACAGGAAAGGTGCTTTATTAGTGC
>WEKW01010173.1:1052-33864 GCA_013389905.1 Sula dactylatra | reverse complement strand
TGATTTCCTGCGCCGTGCCTGGTGCCGAGGGGAGGGTCTGCGTGCCTGGGGCTAACCGGGGGTGGGGGGGTCGGGAGGACTGCGGCTTTGTCGTGGAGGAAGGAAGAGGAAAGAGCCCTTGGAAAGCCTAGGGCGTTGAAGGTGCTGTCAAACTACTGTGCAACTTTGGCTTTGTGGCATCCAGCAGCATTGGCGTGGCTCTAGTTCAGGGCCAATGGTAACCACCATAAGGGTTCTCCACCTGGTGGCAAGGCTGAGTCTTGCCAGCGCTGGATCCCTTTTTGTGGGCTGGGCTTTCAACCGTAGCGCTGCTCCTGGCGAGCACCAGGGTTGCCTCCGAGCGTGGAAGCTGTTACTTCTATGGCAGAGGGACCTGCACATTAAGCCAATTGGATGATCAATCAAAAATCTTTTCCTCTTGCGTGGAGGTAGTAATCAATTGGTTGACTCCTTTTCTCCTTCAGGAACTGAGGTCCAGGCTACTCTTCTATGTGGGAGGTGGGCAGTTGATGTCTGCGTTGTTATATGGCTCTTAATCTCGAGACTAGTGCCCTAGAGCACGCCGAAGTGTCAGATTGTGGCTGTGTTGGCGAAGTATGCTTAAACGTAGTCGGACCTTGTAGTCCTAACTGTGTGCAGTAGTTCAGACTCTGGGTTTGTCAGGTAGAGCCGAGCCAGGGGATTGTTGCACCCAGTCCTCATGCAATGAGGAAGAGGGGAAATGTCTGCCTAGTCACTCGTCAATTCCCGGTCATGTAGATTGGTCCCGTGTCTGGTCTACAATGGACATGATTAAGCAGCTGCAGTATGAAGAACTGAGCTGGCTGGTACTTAAACTGCTAGTGCACTGTAGTCAGAAATCATAACAAGAGATATGCAGTGGAAGGCAACTCTAGTCCACCAAGTTGGTCTAGTTTTTCCCTCACTTTGAGTTAGCGGCCCCACCAGCTCTCTCCTACTAGTAGTTGCAATTGCCGGGGTCTGTGGGGGAGTCTTAAGTTAGTTCCTGTATGAGCTTTCCTAAGGTTTCCCAATCACTGTTGCAAGCTTTTCTGGGACTTGGTGTCAGATGACAGCACACAAGTGTCACATGCTTGAGGCTGCCCAGACAAGTAATCTGACAACTTGCTTAAGGAGCTGAGACAAACAGTGACAGCAGAGGTATGGAGAAAGCTAGTTTAACTTGGGTAGTCATTGTAACTGTGCTCCTTCACCCTGCAGACATTGCTGCTTCTGAGCCAACTTCTAGTAAGTAGTTACTTGGGGGATAGTAAAATAATGTGTTAACGGTCACATGCTGAGAAGTTACTGGTTCTCTACATCTTTTGCCTAAGCCTTATCCGAAGGAGGAGAAAAGGTGTGAAGGTGCTTCTGGTGTATGAGTGGCACGTGAAGAGAAGCTTTCAGTTAGTGGCTAAATGATGCTGATCTAAAAATCAAGTGTCTAGCAACTGAAGCTGCAGCTGAGGTATGACTCTTGCTTCAAATAGCAGTGGATTAGACTGGGAGTGTCATGACTAAATGGTTACCTGGCATTGCAGAACTGTGCTTGGTGTAAGATAGGGGGCCACAGTTAGTTACTGGCTGGAACTAACCGTTTTCTTAACTGGAGCTCACTCTAACTGGCTTTTAGAGTTTGACAGACTTCTCCAGGAGTAGCAACAGATGATGACCTTTACCTTTGTGCACCTGTGTAGGTGTTAGGTGCTGTCAGTTCTTTACTTGTTTGTGGGCTAACAAAAGCAGTTGCTCTGACATTTCACTTGGTATCAGCTGCAGAAGCGATGATATCTACTTGGAATGGCTAGTTGTAAGCGTTTTAATTGTAAAGTTACAGCTGTTACTCTGAGTGCAGTCAGTGTTTCATCTAGCCTTCTGTGTAGCTTCCCTGCAGTGTTTGGTCAAAGTGATATTATGTTTGCAAGTCACCATGTACTAGGTAGTCTTAGCAAGCCTCTTCTGGTTATTCTAACTTGAAATAGATTAACTAAGGACTGTGGAGTTATNCTGACATTTCACTTGGTATCAGCTGCAGAAGCGATGATATCTACTTGGAATGGCTAGTTGTAAGCGTTTTAATTGTAAAGTTACAGCTGTTACTCTGAGTGCAGTCAGTGTTTCATCTAGCCTTCTGTGTAGCTTCCCTGCAGTGTTTGGTCAAAGTGATATTATGTTTGCAAGTCACCATGTACTAGGTAGTCTTAGCAAGCCTCTTCTGGTTATTCTAACTTGAAATAGATTAACTAAGGACTGTGGAGTTATTTTGGGATTTCCTGAGTGGCAGGCTTAGTCTAATATCTCTAGTGTGCTATTTTGGGAAAGGTTGAGTGTTCTCACTCTGAAAGCCTGCATGAGAACGCCTCAAAACTAGCAGGAGTCAGACATTGCGTATTTTAGGTGGTAGTATAGTAACATTGGAATAATGTGACCAGGGCTTGCAAGCAGAAGGTTACCACTTCTAGAGGTTGCTGGTCAACAAGGTGATGTCAGGCTTAGAGCAAGCTGATAGTTGTGCACTGTCACTAAGCTGGCTGAGGTTAGCCTTCTAGCACAAGGCAAGCTACTTGTTTGACAGCTCTTGACCAAATAGTAGTAGCTTTACAAAACCATGCTATTAGAAAGTGCATGCTGGTGTAACTCCCATCCTGAAAAGGAAAGGAGGAATGGAAATAGAGCGCAAGAGCTGATTTTCAGGTTTTGGCACTCTTTGATCACAGTTCCCATGAAACAAGGGCTTTACTCTCACTAATGAGTGAGTTAGTGTTTTACTCAACCAGTAAGATTGCTAAAACATTAGCAGAGCTCAACAAGCTGCTGTTTCAAATCCTTTACTTCTAGCCTAAATTTACAAGAGACACTGAGCAGGTAAATCAGCATGTGTTGTCCATGCTTATAAGCTGTCCAGGGTTTGGTGTTGCCTAGTGTCTGATGGCTGGCCAATATAATGTGAAATGGCTGATCAGCTTCCTTCCACTTGGAAACGGTCTTGCATTTTGCATGTCATACACGGAAGATATAAAATATGAAGTGTTACTTGCATTCTGCTAAAATTTGCCCTTTGTGAGCCCTGGAATACAAAGCATCTCCACTAAATGATGCAATAAACTAAGGAGGAGCAGGAGTCTTGCATCATGCAAGAGATGTGCAGCCAATACCTAACGCATGAGCTTACACACTTGCCTGCATGCATTACCTGGAACAGCTCTGGCTTAGCTGCTGAAGAAGCAGGCTGCTGCTTTTAGTGACAGTTATAACACAGCTTCAAGATAAAGTAGTTTCCCATGAGGGATGGGTCATGCAACTTGAGCTGAAGATACTCTGGAAAATGCACTCTAACTCTAAGTGCCATGCAGAAAGCAGTACCTTACTCAAGCATACTGACAAATCAAGACTGTTATCAGCTGGGAGACAACAGACTTGATTTCAGAAGGCAGTGATAAATTATTTTGTTCTTAGCATTACACTTGATCTAGCTTTAATAAGTAAGATCCAGATAAGTAATCATGCTTCTTTTTGTATATACTAAGGAATGTCTCTGGGTGCCCTTGTTTGAGGAGTAACTTAAATCATGAAAACTTGTTATTCAACTACAGAGCAGATATCTAAGCTATCTTTACAGACATCTTGGGGATTCTGCTGTAATGTGTTAGCAGCAGAGTACTAAGATACTAATCCAGTTTCACATTAGTCAAGTTTAAACCCAGTTTGCTTAAAGTTTGAAGAGTTTTGAGAAAGCAAGGCTGCGCACTAGACAGCAGAAGTCATTGTGTGCATACATCCCGCTGCCTTGTAAACTTGACCCTGCCTTGAAAAGGAAAACTCAGTAAGAAGAACACTGAGTAACTCAGTAAGAAGAACACAGTTTACTGTTGTCTGGTAGGTGGACTGTCATAGTGCTTAAGCTCTGCACTTGCACCGTGAAGGAGGGTTTCTGGCTCCACTTTTATGATGGAATAAGGTGACTACAAAGATTTGGAGCTCAGATCTGGTTTCATGCTGATGTTATGCTGTTTAAGCTGGGTAACATGATCAACAGTGGGGGAAAGCAAGAAAGCATTGCTCAACAGTATCAGGGCTTACGTTCCTTTATTTCATTGAAGGTGTGAAAGCAAGATGTGAAGAATCCCAGTTTCCATGTAGTAATGGGCGCTGTATTCCGTTACTCTGGAAGTGTGATGGTGATGAAGACTGTTCAGATGGCAGTGATGAGAGTGCTTGTGGTAAGTAATCAAAATAAATAATACCTTTGTAGTAGGTGGGGGCAGTGAGGGCTTAACAGTGGATAGCTGGAGAGATGCTTGTCCTGTCCAGCTCTTCTGTCAGTCAGAATACAGAACAGAAGACAAATTCCCTAGAACAGCTCGGGGAGGATCTTGATGCCTTGTATCCATCTCAGGCAGCTGAATTTCCCTGAGTGCTATGAAAGTCTCCTGGAATTGGTGACTGAGAGAAAAGCTCATGACTAAAACGCTTTATTTGCAAGTGCTATCAAGAACAGAATGCAAGCCTTTTCTCAGTTGTTGCTTGAAGACATAGCAGAAACTGCTATTAGCATGTAGCTGTTGGCTATTCCATGGTTAAATACCCTGTTTTATTTGTGAAAGAGATTCTGCTGAGTCTCCTATAAACACTAACTCTAGTTTTGGCTGCCAGCTCTTGCTTTAAGCAGACATAGAGGCCAAGATGGATGACTGGATGTACTCAGAGATGAGGCAAAACAGACTCAATATTGAACACTGGTGTGGTTGAACTGCCAGTCTGCTCAAGCAGACCTAAACTGTTACCTTAGGGTTACATAGCACCATGCTTCTGTAATGACAAATCAAATGCCTTGATAATAAACTCAGAGTTCAAAACCTGAATGTTAATATCGATAGACCGTTTAACTCAAGTGTGTTCAAAGCAGCAGCTATTCTAGCAGTATAGTCTCCCTTGACAATAGCAGTCCTTCAGTGCCTGCTTACAGGAAGACAAATGTTTCTCTGTGCACAGCATAACTCTCTAGGAAGTGTTAAACAGTGCTGTCATTGGACTGGTGGAGGATGACGACACCAGACATCCAAGAACTAAGGCTATTGCATCCCTTTCCTAGAACAAGGTAGCTTATCTCTAGCCGCAGCAAACAAGCTAAGCTCTGGTCTCTGAATAAGTGGCTGTCCTTCTCACTTGCAGTGAAGAAGACATGTGCTGAATCTGATTTTGTGTGCATCAGTGGTCAGTGTGTGCCGAACAGATGGCAGTGTGATGGGGATCCGGACTGCGAGGATGGGTCTGACGAGAGTGCTGAACTGTGCCGTAAGTGAGCCTGGCCTGTCAGTACAGGCAAGCCTGCGGGGAGTAGCATTTTGATTTCTTGTCTGCTTGCAGCCCAGCTCTCCTCCTAAAGGAAGGATGAACTTTTCTTGGAGAGCACCTTCCTAAGTGCTAGCTTGGCTTTGGCCACATCGGGGTTTTGACAAGACTTTTTACTACTTAAGAAGTTGCAGAACTGAGTGGGGACTCTGCACTTGTACCTGGTAACAGATAGCAAGTGCAAGGCTTTAGACAGTCAGAAGCAGCAAGCACAACATGGCAGGCTTGACCGTTACTGTGGCTTGTTCATCAAGTGATCACTAACCTCAAAGACAACTACTTTGCAAGATAACCAGAGCTAGTGTAGGAACGGAGTGACTGAATACATGTTGCGGGGTGGGAAGCAGAAGTGCAGAGGCTTGACAGAGGTCTCGCAGTTAGCAACCCCATTCCTAAATGTGGTAACTAATCAAGGAATATAGATCCGTGAAGCTTCATTTCTCTGTATCAATAGGATCCGCACTGAGGAATACTTCAGCCCCAAGTCCTACTGTGCTTTGGTATTACTCCTGCCTACTACTACGTGTTATAGCTCAAGCTTCTACAGTGTAACTGGTGTGCAAGCACAAAACTACCACTACAGAGATATTCTTAAAACACTAATCTATTAGGAGCTGGAAACATCTTTTTTTACTGAACACTACAAACTAGTGTAACGTCTTCCATGACGGAACCATCAACTTAGATGGATGCTGGCATCTAAATAACTGCAACTTTGTCCAGAGCTGAAGCCTTTCAGTCTCAACTGCTAAAACCCACAATCAGTAGCTCTTAAATTGAACTTAAACTTTTTTCAATAGATATGAGAACATGCCGGGTAAATGAAATCAGCTGTGGTCCTCAGTCAACCCAGTGTATCCCAGTGTCCTGGAAATGTGATGGTGAAAAAGACTGTGACAGTGGAGAAGATGAAGAGAATTGTGGTAAGGGAAGAAACAGTGGCTGCATAACTCTATTTGAAATTGACTTGTCTGGAAAGGAGCTAGCTGGGCAGTATACCTGGGAAGATAAATTTCTCATAGTATCAATATCTCCTTAAACCTACATTCATCTTGTGTTGCAGCCCGCTTAACAAAGCGGACTTGTTCTAACACTCCTCTATCCTGCTAAGCTAAGAACTACAGCAATATAAGCTATTCAACATCTGTCTTTGGCTATTGCCAAAATTAGCCAGAGACCAGAGGCTTAGTCACATGTCAGGCAAACCGTCAGAACTTGCTCTCTGCAGAGTTCCTCAACAGGTAACTCTAGTTGCTGTTTACATTAACAAATGGTCTTCTAAAAATGTAGTAGTGACTTGTAGCCAAGGGCACAGCTGATCTGCTTTATAGCCTTATCCTGGAGTATTCTGTGTGTTTGTCTGAAAGTACAGACTTGGGAAGCTAGATTTCAGGTGTTGGAGACAACTTTAGGCCAGTAGGCAAGTGAAGCTGCCACTGCCAGCATTAGAGTGCAGCATTCCTGGCTTGTTCTGATGAACTTGCGTACAGATGAGTTGTCTGAGGTATCCTGAGACAAACGTACTGTAACCAAAGCTACAGCACTAGCTTCCATCAGAGCCACCTTACCAGGATGGGCTAATGAGACACAGATCTCCAGACTTCTGCTATGTGTCTGTGGAGTTGCTGCCTTACTCAGCAAGCAAGTGCCTTAATCTGACAAGTAAATCTACAGACAGCGTTTCTAATGAAGCTGATAAAACTATCAGCCTAGGCATACTGAGCTGCTAGCTACATTGCTATTAAACCAGCATAATTTCTACTGGTATAAGCTGTGTGGGTGTCCTTAATACCACAGGATCAACTGGTGCAAGATCTTGATCTGTTACTCCGCAGTAGTCCAGGCAAATGGGCCACTGCTGTCCTGGGGACCAGCACAAAACACTTCAATTTCAAACTACAGTGCATGCTGACCATCTGGCTACTTTAATCTTAGTCTGTACTCTAGAGTTAACAATTCTCTTACCTTCTGTCTCTGGTTCACAGGGTTTGAGCCTGTTTTTCAAAAGGCTCGCACTCTGAAGCAGAACAGCCTAGCTGCTTCAGAAGGAGGTTATTTTCACTCAGTAACTCAAAATTGATGCCTCTCGCACATAACATCCAAAGGCAAGGGCAGTCTGTTTGGGGCCCAAGTGTCCTGTGTGCGGTCAGTTAGGTTCTCCTAGAGCCTTATACAGGATGCTGATCTGTCAGCTAACAGCTGATGAAGAACCTGCAAAGCAAAACACCTTCATACAAAAGTCTGCCTTCTTGTGATAACCTGCTAATCTCTTACTCCTGTTACTCCAGGCAATGTGACTTGTAGTACAGCAGAGTTCACATGCAGCAGTGGGCAGTGTATTTCCAAGAGCTTTGTCTGCAATGGTCAAGATGATTGCAGCGATGGCAGTGATGAGCTGGAGTGTGCACCTCCTACCTGTGGAGTTCATGAGTTCCAGTGCAAGAGCTCCACTTGCATCCCCATCATCTGGGTGTGTGATGATGCTGCTGACTGCTCCGACAACTCAGATGAATCTCCAGAGCAATGTGGCCACCATCCTGCACCTCCTGTGAAGTGCTCTGCCAGTGAGGTGCAATGTGGCTCAGGTGAATGTATCCACAAAAAGTGGCGCTGCGATGGAGATCCTGACTGCAGGGATGGGAGTGATGAAATCAACTGCCGTAAGTTAACTTGGTCCTTTTCTAGGAGTTACTGCTTGGCTCCTGTTTTATTTTCTTTCCTTCAGAAGACCTTGGGGAGTTTAAGTCTGTAATGGCTGTGTCCTCAGCTTCTCGGACCTGCAGACCAGACCAGTTCAGATGTGAAGATGGGAACTGCATCCATGGGAGTAGGCAGTGCAATGGTGTGAGAGACTGTCTGGATGGCACTGACGAAGCAAGTTGTAACAATAGTAAGTGTGGAACTGAGCAAGAATAAACTCTTTGCAGAATATCTGTTGAAGTTGGTAGTTGCCTTCACAATCTTCATTATCTCAGTTATTCAGTGCTCTGGACCTGGCAAATTCAAGTGCAGAAGTGGAGAATGCATAGATGTCAATAAAGTGTGTAACCAGCAGAGAGACTGCAAGGACTGGAGTGATGAGCCCCTCAATGAGTGTAGTAAGTGAACAAACGCATTACACAATGCTGACCACTAGTCGTTCTTGGATACAGCCTCTGAGCTGTCAGACGTCAGTCACGTCAGTCTGGAATGCACATCTGGACTTACTTGGTGGCAAACAACCAACCGAGACAATAGGCTAGTTTTATCCTAGCCAGACTGGCTGTAGGATGATTTCTCCATGGCCAGAAGGCACTTGAAAGCATTAGAAACTCTGAAATTTCCAGGAGCCTCAATCCTTCTGTGCTGCTGCCAGCTTGTAACACAAGTAACATAGCTGACAGCTGAGCAAATACAAATTTGAAGAGGGTATCTTGCATGTGACTTCAGGTGCCAGAGTGGTTTATCAGATGTGGCAGGCATCATTAGAAAATGGATGGGTATCTGTAATAGCAGTCCATGACTAAGACTAAATGTATGTGCTGTCTCAGAAGTGGCCAATTCTTCTCTTCTAGACATAAATGAATGTCTGGTGAACAACGGTGGATGCTCTCATATCTGCAGAGATCTCGTTATTGGCTATGAATGTGACTGTCCAGCTGGGTTTGAGCTTATAGACAGGAGAACCTGTGGAGGCAAGTATCAAGTAGGTTAATGTGGGCTGTACTGATGGTATTGGAGATGAGAACAAATTAAATTTTTTTTTTACAGATATTGATGAATGCCAGAATCCCGGTATCTGTAGTCAAATCTGTATCAACCTGAAAGGGGGCTACAAATGTGAATGTAGCCGTGGCTATCAGATGGATCTTGCTACTGGGGTGTGCAAGGCAGTGGGTGAGTTGGCATAAAAACTATATCCCCACTTTAAAATGAGGTAGCAAGTGATGTACTGTTTATGCTGTTGTGGTTTTGGCACTAGTTGTTGTGCTGTTATCAATGTAACTTGTTCAGACCTGAACGCTCCTAACGCTTTGAATGATGCATGATACAGTACTTAAAGCTGCCTGATACAAACTGCTTGTGTCTCCTCCCTGGGCAGGAGGACCCTCCCCATCAAGTTGCGGAGGGTGAGGACTGGTACAGCCAAGACCTCTGTCAGCATCCACTAGCAAGCAAATGCTAATACGATGACTCTTAAAACTTGCCCTAAGAACAGTGTGTGAATGCATGTCTAGACATACAGATAACACGCTCTTTTCACAGGAAAAGAACCATGTCTAATTTTCACCAACCGCCGGGATATTAGGAAGATTGGCCTTGAGAGGAAAGAATACATTCAGCTAGTAGAGCAGCTAAGAAACACCGTAGCTCTAGATGCCGATATTGCTGAGCAAAAGCTTTACTGGGCTGACTTTAGCCAAAAAGCAATCTTCAGGTAAATGGACTCACCTTCTGAACTCTAGTGTGCTCCCTTAAACCATCTCACATTTTACCCCAGATACTTCTCTAGGCTCTGGTGATGAGAACTAGATTCCTGATGTCCTAAAGACAAAGTACAGTAGATGCAAGTTCCCACAACTAGCAATGTGTATGCCTATTGTGCTTCCTAGTAACTGCTGCTACAATTGTACAAAAGGCACTCTGTGGAATGTCACAAGTGCATCTTTTACGTTGGCTGCCTGAGATCTGTGTGCAGTATTTGCTGAGGCATGCCAAGTGGTAATATCTGTGGAGGAAGGAGTTTGAAAGCAAGTAATTCTTGTCTTCCAGTGCCTCTGTTGATACCCGTGATAAAGTTGGAACACATGTCAGAATCCTGAACAACATACACAGCCCTGCAGGAATTGCTGTTGACTGGGTTTATAAGAACATCTACTGGTCTGACTCAGCTGCAAAGACAATTTCAGTGGCTAGCCTAGATGGCACAAAAAGAAAGGTTTTGTTTCTCTCTGAGCTGAAAGAGCCAGCTTCTATTGCTGTAGATCCTCTCTCTGGGTGAGTATTTGTCCTGGTTCTCTTAAAAGAGCAGACTTACCAGCTACTCCATGTCCTGATAACTGACTTAGGTAGCCTTTGTTAGTTATTGGTCATAATTAAGAGTGATACTACACAGTACTATAGTGCATCATACAACATAAATTCTGCTTCACAGCTTTATGTACTGGTCAGACTGGGGTGAGCCAGCAAAAATTGAAAAAGCAGGAATGAATGGATTTGACAGACAGCAGCTTGTGACAACAGAAATCCAATGGCCTAATGGAATTGCTCTAGGTATGTTGAATTTGTCTCTGTGCCAGAGGTATTCTGGAGCTTTAGCAATTTGTTTGCTACAAAAGCCAAGGTCATCCTTCAGAGAACTATTTTCAGCTTCTGAGAATGGGAAGTTATTGCATGCCTGGTGTCACTGCAACAGGCACAGATAGCGCTTCTCAGATACTGAAATGGTAACTCTTCTTGCACTGCTCTCTACTATAGTTGAGGCACAGGCCACTTAGGCAGCACTGCAGCAGCCTTCTGCATCCTGGTATGGTAAGAAACTAGGGCAACACTGCAGCTATGCTTGAACCTGTGGTGGTTTCAACTTTTGCAGGAGCCTTTTTGGAGGTTTTTCTCCATGTAGATAGTAAATGTTTGGTTTTTTCCTCCTAGATCTTGTAAAAAGCCGCCTGTACTGGCTTGATTCTAAACTACATATGCTGTCAAGTGTGGACTTGAATGGCCAGGACCGTAGAATTGTGCTGAAGTCTCATATGTTCCTTCCTCATCCTCTTGCTCTAACGATATTTGAAGTAAGAATGACTTCCTGTAGTAATTGTCAAAAATGCTCCTGTTGTTAGTACATGACTAGCAATTCTAGTGCTGATAGCAACAAGGAGGTAATGAGATGCAATGACTCCATTCTAGGATCGCGTGTACTGGATTGATGGAGAGAATGAGGCAGTCTATGGTGCCAACAAATTCACTGGATCTGAATTGATTACCCTTGTGAACAACCTCAATGATGCACAGGACATCATTGTCTATCATGAACTTGTTCAGCCTTCAGGTAACTCTAATACAGTTTATAATTATGTCAGTGTATACTTGTAAGAAGCCTGCCCTGCTTGGGTGGTGGCAAATGGTATCCCTCCCCTGTATAGCTGTTTACTTCACTTCTATTTAGAGTGTTTGGAGCTTCTAACATAGGCACCCCTGCTGGGGTTGAGAGACTGTCTACTTGCAATTGCTTGCTCTTAGGCAGAGCAGGTACAAATCTACAACCTTCAGAGACAAGTAACTCCACTAGAGCAATTACTGAGCAAATAATTATGCTATACACTTGGAGTACAAAGGCTCACTCCTGTCAATTGCTGTACCAACAGGCAGGAACTGGTGTGAAGAGCACGTGGCAAATGGAGGCTGTAGCTACCTGTGCCTGCCTGCTCCTCAGATAAATGAACACTCTCCAAAGTACACCTGTGCATGTCCTTTTGGATACTTCTTGCAGGAAGATGGTCTGAGGTGTGCAGGTACGGTAACATGATGGAAATCTTTTCCAGGATGGGTGGGGAAGGAGTAGGAATACTGAACCTGTTGGAGGCAAATATGGCAGTACAGGCTGACAGCTTTGTGTGAGATAATCTGATGTAATTAATCTTGGAGATGGTGGTCTTCTAGCATGCATTAAGCTGGCCCTCAAGGTCTGCAGGTGCTGTTCAGAGTCCATGCTTGGCTTCTGCATCATCATCATTTGCAACAAGACCTCTTACCTCCATGGCTTTCTCCAGACAGCAAGCACATGCACAAAACATACCGAGCCCCTTTCTTATAAAACGAGGGATATAAACTAACATGGCTCTACGGTGTATAAATACATAGTGTCGAAAAGCTGATAGGCTAATCTTGCTGGCCAAGTATACTTGTTTGGACCTCCTTTCATGGTCCAAACAAATGTGCTGCTGCTATTACCCTGAGCACAGACTGTATGGCAGGCTTGTTTGTCCAGTGGAGTGGAACTAGAAATTCCAAGGTGCCACTTACTATACTATATTGCATCTTTGTTCTGACTGCCACAGTTAGATCACTGCATGCAAGGATGCTGTCCTCAGTTGGGTGCTCTAAAGGTTGCTATAGGTATCAAGGGCTGTACCTAACCAGTAAACTTGTGGAACTAAAATCTGACTTGGAAAACCTGAAGTGAGGGATGGGGTGGATTACTGTTACCATGACTCCAAATACCTGTAATTCATGTCAGATTAACTGTCTAGCCTTGTTCTTGGAATTACTTCTGATTGAAAACCCCCAGCTGAGGGTGTGCTAGTGAAATAACTAATGTCAGTGTTTCCAATAAAGGTAACAAGCTGCATGATCATTCTGCCATCTGCTAAACATTCACTACCATGGCTGTCATAGCTAAGCCATTGCAGAACTTCAGGATTAACTGGGTTCTTGATCTATAATTAGTTTCAGGTACTGGAACAACTGTGGCTTACACTGAGGCTAAAGATACCAGCACAACAGAAAAATCTCCAACAGTTGGACTAGTTCCTGGAGGTACTGGTCCCAATAACTCAGACTGCTAAACGTTAGAGAAATCAAATACAAACTGACCCACTAGCCTACTTGAAGTTTTCTCCTTTGCATGCAAGTAGAGAACACAGGCCAGGTCATGTGTGTAGTACAATTACAACAGCTGGAGCATGTGATAAACAGAAATAATTCACTTATGGCAGTGTGGAACCTATAGGTTCCATGAAATCCCAGGAGTGGTCAGAGAAGGCAAGCAATAAAAAAAGCTTTCTACTAATACAAGATGAAGCCTGTTAGGCTGTTCTTGCAGTGTGTTAACAGAAGAGCTAATATGATAGCGGCTTCTGGGCTTGGGAAGTGCTTGCATCTGACTAAGTCTGCCAGCCTGTCTGTAAGCAAGCTTACTACTTCAAATTCTCGTGCAGGAGTCAACATCAGTAGTACATCTGAACCAGCTGCAGCTGGAGGAACCTCAGCAGCTTGGACTGTTCTTCCTGTCTGTGAGTACAGCATTCACCAGCCTTTGGGACCCCTTGTGGTGGGACAAGCCACTCTTGTCAGGAGCTTGACTTGACCCTACTCCATACTTGCAATCTGCTTCTCTCCCTAAAGTATTGCTGGTGATGGCTGCGGTGGGTGGCTACTTCATGTGGCGTAACTGGCAGCACAAGAACATGAAGAGCATGAATTTTGATAATCCAGTCTACCTGAAAACTACAGAAGAGGACCTCACAATTGATATTGGAAGACATAGCGGTTCAGTAGGACACACCTACCCTGCAGTAAGTAAACCTATTGACATTTCTGAGGCTCCAGGTTAAATCTCAGAGTAGACATAAAGACTGCCAAATGATATGTGACTTCAGTTTAAGAGAAGTCTCTCTGCTCTTGAAAGCTGCTGGCTGCAGCCAAACCACTGGGTTGGATCAGCTGATAACTTGTCCTTTCAAGCAAGGTTAAATTTGTAGTAGGCAAGTACTGTCCTAGACCTGGGATTGAGTAATCAGTGCTGGATATGGTCACTAGCCTGCAGATCTAACCTGTTTCAAACTGCCATTTAATGCTGATACACATTGTTTAATATCTTTTATTAGCGCAATTGTAGCTAACTCATACTTATTTTGTACAGATATCTGTTGTAAGCACAGAAGATGATATGATGTGAGCACTGGATCAGCAATCAATTCCGGTTTACTTGTGTTTTACACTCTTTGGGGATAGTAACCAGGTTTGTGGCTGAAAGACTTCCTCCATTCTTGGAAGAAAGAAGATACTTTCTGTATGTATGGAACACTCAGTGTAAATAGCTATTTTATACAGCTCAACCACAAATTCTGTAAATACCTGTCCACAACAATTCAGCTTCTAGTGGTTACCGTTTTATCAGTAACCCTTGGATTGGTCAGTTAGTAACACCACTGACCAAATATAAAGCACTTTCCATAGAAAGCCATATTCCAGCCACAACTTGTAACACCTGTACATATGTGTATAGGCCACTTGTAAATATTCTTGGAAAATCACTTTCAAGCACTTTGAAATACATCAAATATAAATTATTGTACACTGTCTTTTTCAATGATTGGGGCAATGGCAATAGGAAAAAACGGGTTACTATGATTGCCAAAAATTTGTAAACATAAGTAATTTTCTATGTATGATTGAAACATCTTGTCTGTTACCTCTCAGTGTACAGGTACGGATGCTCTTAAAGAAACCATTGTAAATCTGAAATGCAGAGGAGGGAAAAATAAAAAAAAAAAGCAGTTACAGTCTTGGTCTCCATTACTGTGTTAGCACTGAAGTAAAACAGAGTATCTCCTATGTTGGAAACTTTAGGCTACACTACTCCTGCCAGCCAGAACATGAAGTATTTTTTAAGTCACGTCAGCAGTACCCTGGACTGCTAAGACAGTACTGACCTACCAGGTTACTGAGGTTTGTACTAGAGACTAATACTCTGCAGGGTACTGGACTGAATGGGTCTTCTTTCACAGGAGTCTAGCTGGACTCTTAAGTTAGGACTGACAGTGGCTAAAAATACTCAACTACTATTGCAAGCTCTTAAGAAATAGTATTGACAGAGACGCTATGTGGAGACAGGTCAAAATATTGTCTGCTGGGTAAGTGTAAGGTCCTTGCAAAGGATGTTATGCGCAAGTTCAGTGGTGTCAAGCTGTTAGCAGTTATTCCTCACAGCGATGCCAGTCCAAGTTGGACCGTGGTAGGTGCTACACCTGTACAAAGGAATAGCAGTGCTGAGCCCTGGCAGCTAATCATGGCAGCCTGCTCCTGGAGTCTTGGTGCTCAAAAGCCCCTGTTGCTACATGTGTAATGACAGAAGTCCCCTGCAATAAGCATCAATAAGCTAGTGCCCCCTTCCCTGTGGGAACTCAATTCATTGTAATGGCTCTAAGATAGTGATCACTTGAAGTGCTGGAGCCTTTCTCTTGGATGACCATAGGAGAGAAAAATAAATTGTACAACTGTTCTGGGACTGGGAGGTGATATTCATCTCAATGATAACCATTTAGTACCATACTAGAGTGCTAATTTTAGTAGCACTGAGTATGTTCCTTATCCACTGTACATGTATAGTTCATTCATGCAATAGAGAAGGATGAAGACTGAATTAACTTGCAGCTTCTGTGGTCTTGAGGCATTTTACTCTGTGATCAAGTTTGGAGTAAAGAAAGAGGAAGTCTTTGATCTTTATGGCATAACTACTTGGTAGTCTCCAACTGAGTAAAAGGTGGCTTCTGTAGCCATTAGTAGTTTCCTTAATGACAAATTATTTTTCCAGAATAAAGTTGTGGTTTCTTCCCTGACACTGCAGGATCTTGGCCTTGAATTGCCACCCCATAACTACTGTAGCAAGAGGTGCTACTTCACTCTTGGCAACCCTTCCCCCTTCAAGGTGAAGAAGAAATTACTTCTGATTGGATGCAGGAGCAAGACATAGTTTGGAAGAAGCTAAAATCTCCTGACTATGCTTTAGTGGTGACTTGTTAAGTCATTCTCAATCAATCATGTCTCTAAAATAGTAACAATAAAAATCATCAAGGCAGACGTTGGATCAGTTCCTGGGCTTGGTTCTAATGCCTGTTCTTACTGCAGTTACAGCTGGGGTCTGCTCTATAATGGTCGTCTGTGTGTTGTGGACTCCTTTCTTGACAGATGAGGGCAGCTGCCAACTTCTGCAGTTTTAAAACAAGTTGTTTCTAGCAAGCTCACTACTCTTTGGGGAGTTGAAGCTTCTAGCCAGCTATCCCTGGCAACTCTTGTCTGTCTGTAGACATTTTCAGTATCTGAAAATGTGGACTAAAATGCCTTGCAAAGATTAGAACATAAGGAGACCTCTAAAGTTTCTGGCCAATAATACTAATCTATTTTGCTGAGTACTTTCTGGGATAAAGTGCCTTTCATATCAGTTATTGGATAGAATTCAACTTTTTCAGTTAGGTGTCTAACTCAGCGTACTACTAAGTATTTGTGTTGAAATGTCACAAAGCCCAAAACATAATTCTCAGTCAGCTTGTTGGTAATAAATTTGTATGGTAGCTAAATACAGGGAAAATGCTTTGCCTTTTTAATCTTCGTACAGAAGATGAACAGCTCTACTTTTTTAGCTGAAGTTCATTGCTGTCACCAGCATCATACCAAACGGCATATGGAGTAGACCAATAAAGACGCTTCTCCCTGAGGTTAACTTTCAGTTGAAGTAGCAACTTAAATCTATTTTGGGAACCTAAGTTAGTTCTTGCAGAAACTGTGGGCTATGCGAACTTGTTTTCTGACTTTAGTCCAACGTGCTAAACAAAGTTGTCAGAATAGTACCTTGGCACACAAAAGTAGTTTCCGTAGTCTATAGGAGACTTAACACTTTACTAGATAAAACTTCTATGCCCTCAAATAGGAGGGAGGAGGAGTGGGGGACATCAGGCAGTAGCAAGAGATGATATGAGATGGCCTGTACTTAGTTGCAGATATTGTTTGGCTCTTAATCTCACTAGGTTTATTCTGCCCTGCCTCTGTTCATTTTTGTATTATGAAATTGTTGTTTATTTCCACAGCAGGCTTGGAGAGTAGTCAGGGATTCCTTCTGTAAAAACAGATCCAACTTGCACAGAAAAATGCCTTACTATCTTTGAACAATTTTTTTTCTCCTGCCATCTGCAAGTGTTTGACTGTTTTATTGCTCTGTCATGTGACTCTTTTGGCATCTAATGGAGGTGGTATAGCTGTACTGAGGACTCCTGCAGCAGCAGCAGCCTGTGGCTGTGTTGGTGGCCACTAAATGAATTCTCGGCGATCATCCTTGTCTCAGCTCCTCTGCTGCAGTCTCATGGGCTCCCAGAGCAATGCGACATTAATAACCTGTTTGATCAGGTTTCACTGTTAAGTTGGCTTTGTATTCATTTTGAAGATCTTGCTGCTAATAAATACTTAAATACGGCTTTAGTTGCTTATTGAAGTACTGTTGAAGGTAGTGGCATAACTTTTGTTTCCCTGCTGAATGTAAAGCCCTCTGGTTCTCAGTACTGCCTATTTCTGTTTAGTGTCTGCTACACAGTGCGAGTGAAAAGCTAGTTTTGAAACTGGCTTTTTCTCTCCCTTACAAATATTCAAATTTCTGTTAATACTCTCCCTCTCCTCCCCCATTCTTTTCTGCCTCCTATTTGATCTGCCTTTGAGCAATAATGTAAAATATCTATAATGCCAGCAAAATCAGAGGAAAATGAACATAAAGGGAATTGATGTTGCTCATGTGATTCACTTCTTCCCCTTCTGCACCTCATTTCTCTACAGATAGCTGCAGTGTGCCTTTTCCCAAAGCAGCATGTATTTGCTTACATTTTTAATGGACATACCTTCCCCTCTGCCCCATCACATCTTTGCTGGAACAGTGACAATCAATTTATCTATTTTTATGTAAGTGCTGAACCTTGCTAGATTAGGGAAAAGGGACAGAGACAAGGACTCGGGCTGGAAGAAATAGGATGGGAGACCTTAGAAAAAGTTAAAAAAGCATACAGCTACAGAAGGACTCTTCAGTCCATAACCTTGGATGCAAGTGAAGGCCTGCCAGTACTTTCTGTAGATATGCCACCGGATGTCTGTGAAGATCATGCTCTTATTCCTCCTCTGAGCTGGCTCACACCAATGGTTGGTATTGTCACTTATTGGAAGAAGGTGCTTGAACAGAAGTGCAGAAGCCAACTTAATACATTCCTGGTTTGCTGGTTTTCACATTTTTCCTCCTGAAAAAGCTTCACAATTTGACCATATTAAATGAAAAAATCTTAAGAGTACGGAAGGGACAGAGAGTCTGTGAAGTCACAGTTATGCTGCTGAATATCTAAGCTCCTGAACATCCAAAATAAAGACTGCCTGTGGAAAGGATCATGGTCTTAATTTGCCCTTGCACAGCCCTGGTCAGGACAGTTACAGCTCTGTCAAGCAAAGGAAAATGCTTCCTATCATACATGGGGAGGGGGGGAAACAAGCACCAACCTGAACGGACTACTGGAGTCTAAATTAACTAAGACCCTCTTTGGTCTATAATGAATTGCTTGAACCCAGGAAACACTAAGCACTAAATCAAGACAAATGACCAGTAGAAATAAATACTTAGTAGAAATATTTTTTTTTGCTGTGGGGATGTCCTCTGTAGAAAAACTAAGCAGTTTTCAGGTCCTTTTTCCCACCTGCCCTAAACATGCTTTCTTGGAGTCAAACTTCAAAATACATGGAACTGGAAATGTTTTACTCTACTGCCAGTGCATAGATTTAAAGCTCAAATAGTTGCATAGCAACAGGAAAGGATTAACTTAACATTCAGAACAGTTGTTTCCCTCCAGTGGAAAATATTTTTTGTTTAAGGGTCTCTTGGAAAGGCTGATCATTGAATACAGCAAACACCATAACAATCTAGAAGCAGTGCTGCCTGCTGTAAGGTCCCTTTTGAGGATGCGTGCAAGTGAGAAGTGGTGCTTTTGTTTGGACAACTTACTGCTTATTCCTTTTTTTTGGCCCTTAAATATGTAAAAACTCACCTGTCCATTTAAATTAAGACTTAGACTTTCTAATTCAAGCAAGTTAGCCCGTGATTTGGTAGTTGCACAATGAATTGTGGTTGCAGTTTTTAGCTCATGAACTCAGAGTGTGTACTTCAAGAGGTGGCTCATTCCTCTCGGGCCTGGATTGTAAAGGTGCTTAGCAGTCTGTGTCTCATGGAGACTTAGAAATATAAGTAACTTAGGTGAGGGGCAGTTAAGGAAAAGTTTTGGTGTTCTTTATTTGGTCTTTAGGTACTCCTCCCCCCATGCCAAGGTACTGATACCACTGTGGTAAAATTTGATGGATGTATTCCATCATATTAAGCAACTCCACACACATTGATGGACACATCAGAAACAGTCTGCATAGAGTTACCAAGGGCTGATCATGCCCTACCAACCTGCTTGCCTTTAGGCTTTCAACACTGTCTTTCATGGTATTCTTCTGTTCAAATTGGGACATTACAGCCTGTATGGGCAGACAACTAGATGGGTAAAAACTGGTTGGATACATGGGCTCTGAGGGTTGTGCTCTGCCTGCAGGTGGTTAACAAGTGGGGTACCATAGGTACTATCCTGGGATGAGTTCTGTTCAGCATCTTTATCAGAAACCCTGAGAAGCACATGGAGGACATGGTCATCAAGTTTGTAGAGGACACCAAACAGGTGGCAGGGGCAAAACCACTGAATACAAAGGCAGAGCTGCTGTCTTCGGGGAACTTGCACAGGGGATGGAGGAGGCTTAGCTGGACTTTTCACAGCAGTACGTGGTGGGAGGGAAGGAGGCAGCAGCACAAGCTGAAACATGAGAGGCTCAGTCTGGAAATACGAAGCCTTTTCCCTATAAGCACAGCCCACCAGTGGGGAAGGGGCCCAGGGAGGTTAGGCCTTCTCTACCCTGGGGGGGGTCCATGCCCCAGCTGGGTGAAGCCCTGAGCAGCCCAGCCCTAGCCCATGGCTGAGCCTGCTCTGGGCAGGGGCTGTGACTGGAGATCTCCCCAGGTCCCTGCCAGTCTGAACAGAATCCTATGATTCTGTGATTTGTTTGAATATTGGGGAAACAAAGGAAATTATCAACCTTGCAAAAATTTGCTCTTTTGACAATAAATATATTTTTTTCTCAAAATGGGAGTAAATTATCCCTGTAGATGAGAGTTTCTGTGGTGGATAAAATGGAGGGCAGGCAGTAGCAAACATACTGCCTTTGCAGAGAATGGTCTAGGCCCAGTCATTTGAGCACTGCAATTACTGGCAGCAAGTTTAAGTTCATGCCTCTCACATGATGCAGTTTTCTAGCTCTTGGTCATCTATATTGGTTGGCACTAGTCCACTTGTGGACCCAGAGTGGGGTTTCCCTTGTGATCCTTCAATCCTATTTTTGCAGCTCTAACTGGCCAGGTGAAGAAAACTTTACCAAGGTAGAAGCATGGCTTTTCTCTGGCTAAAAGACCTGGTGCTCGAGAAACTTGATTTTTCTTCCTAAGGTGGCAATGATGTTGCCTGGTGTAATGTCACTGGAAATTATAATCTCTGCAGAGAATTAGAAGAATCAGATGAATAACAAAACATTTTTACTCCAATTCCAGCTGAAATGAATAGCTCAAGAACTTTATAGTTCAGTATGTATTTCTGCTTCAGGCTCTTGCAGTCTGCAAGTTAAATGAAGCTTGAAACTTGTTTACTCCCTGGTGAAAGCAGTGAGTTTCTAACTTTCAGCTTGTGCCTCTAGTGGTAAAAGAAGTTCACCCCATGAACCTTTTTCAAATAATGACACTTAATAAAGCCTCAGTACAAAAATTCCAATTACATATGCAATTATGATGCAGGAGCAACTTGGTTATTCTGGTTTTCCAAGAAGAAACAGTGGTTATTCTTTAATTAAACAACATCCAACCCACTCCTCCCTGACTTTTTTTGGTTGAAGAATAGGACAAAGTAATTGGGGGGGGTAGGGGGATGTCCATAGAATTTGCCTTTAAGTCGTTGCTTGTGATCCCTACACATTATAAAGTTCCTGCTACCAGATACAACCTGGCAATTCCATAATTGTAATATACCTATTATTGTGCCTCGGAAACAGAGTTTGAACAATTGCTTGGATGAAAGTGGATAGCTGACAGACTGTAAAATGACCTACACCCAGAGAAATAGCTAGCTCATTCTAGCCCTTTTTCTTCTTTGGCAGCCTCCCCTGCTGGTCTTATTTGTGTAAGTGAATGCAGAGGAAAAAAAAAAAAAAAAAGCTGTAAAGCTGCTTATCTACAGAGAGCATAATTCAAATGGTGTCATGAGAATTGTATTTCACTATTTGATACAGCGCATCCACTTGAGAGAAAAACCATTCAAAAAAGCCATTTTTCATCATCTTAGGTACCAGATCCACATAGCCACCAGCTGCTGAAGACTGACATTTTGTTAGCTGTCCTCATAATTCAAAGGTCACATGCGGGCAACAGGCATTCCCAGTTATATGACACCACCTGAAGGTCCCTTGTTGACCAGCGAGAATCTCTAGCAGGAGACTAGTGCTCCAAGTCACTTTACTCTGTCAAGACTTCACTAGGTGCTACCCCAACACTTTTCATCTAGCATTCAACACTTAAAAGGATGTACTTCAGAGTATGGCCTCTGCAAGCGGCTGTGAAATAAATCAGCATTAATAATTAGACCTGACATTTACTTTGTTCTCCTCCTAGTTGTGCGACACTTCAGTAGCAGTTAGTTCATTTAACAAACACTATGCGACACCTTTTTACATGATACTGTAGGAATAACTGGGAAAATGAATCTGCCTTTAAATTATTTCAGATTGGGAGGAAGTCAAGCAGCCAGCCTGGTCATTTAGGTCTTAACAATCACATTAGTGGATCAGAAAAGAATTGAAATAACCACAACTTGTGTAAGTTAATTCATTCTTTTCAGTGAGCCTGTTCTGTTCTCCCCATCGTGAGGAAGTGAAGCTTTGCACTCTGCTCAGAAGACAGGGCTGAGCCGTGGGTCTGGAATGGGGAAGCTAATCATCAGTAGAGAATATTCCAGCGCCTTTGGTGCACCTAGACATGTGGCACCTTCTCCTTTGCCCACACTTCCCCTTTTAGTTTTTTTGGAAGACTCTTGATGCCCTGAAATAAGGTCTGTAGGACAGAGGAGTACAAGGTGGATAACCAAAGAGCAATGAACAACCCTGAGTTCCCCGGTGTTGAAGAGCCTGTTGTGGGCAGTAACTGCAGAGTGGATAATGTGCTGTGGTCTGGACTAACTCCTGATTTTGTTTTCGTCATCCCATACCCTTAGATAAACTTTCAATTTCTTTTATGTTGACCATAGATCACAGAAAGGAACTGGACCCAAATCCATAGCGATCATCAGAGGCAATTGCATGGCCAAATCCCAGAACACAAGCAAGATATGCAAAAACCCCACTGTTCATGTTGCAAAAGGTAGGGCAACCAAAAAAAGCACAAAAAGTCTGGGAAGCCTCCATAAGGCCTGCAGCAACATCCTAAGGTGCTCTTTGAAGGATAAGTCCCTGCCAAAGAGACTGAGGCTTATGGAAGGGCTCCAGCCCTCTTCTGAGGGCAGTGCATGATGCCTCATCCATCTGTTGAAACAAAGGAACAAGGAGTAATAAGCAGGCAGAAAGACATCCTGTATTATTTAAGATTTTCAGGAATGAATATTAAAAATGGAGCAGTACATTACAGACTACAGCATATCAGTTTAAGTCAAAGGTGAAGTTGCCACATTAACTTGTCTTGCAGGGGATGCTTCTCAGTATAGTCTGTTACTTTATGAGCTGCATTAAATACATAGAGGAGAGGGAAGAAGGGTTGCCATTCTCTAGTTTGACTATGAATGGAAGTCCAGAAGACCACCTAGGCACAGCTCAGCTACTAAAATATGAGGATTAAGAAGGCCATGACCATTCAGTAGCAGGGACTATACATTACCAATGCTTCAATTAATTTTGGTGCTTTTTATTTGGTACAAATAGGAAGGAAACCAAATCAATGTCTGTTTTCAGCTTGACAAATTTATAGCTTGACTTGCTTGGAACTTACAGTTTGCTTTTAAAAGAAGTACACAGACAAGTGTACCAACAAACAGTCCAATTTGCTCTGTACAATGTTCTTAAGAGAGGAAACAAATGTGCAAACGTCTTAGAAATCCTCAGCCTGACACAGAAGAAAATGCCTCACTCAGCAATTTGTCTTCTTAAGCACACAAGCTGACACAGTTAGCTACAAAAAGGCATTGTCACAGGATCCCCTGGCACTCCAGAGTTTCTGTACTCCAGTCCATCATGTTCGATTGTTTAAGCTTCATGGACCTTAGAGGTATGACTGGACAATACAGTCCAGTGCTTCATAAGGAGTCACAGCTGCCTTCAGATTAGGTACATATGAAAGGCTATTAAATAGCTCTTGTGGTAAGTAAGTGGAAAGTGTATTCCACTCATTCTGCTATTTGTTTCCTGTTTCATTTAGGGCAAATCTCTTTGCTATGCCTCAGTTTTGCCACTTGTAACAAGTCACAGGGCCATTGTGAATATTAACTAGAGCTTGTAAAGAGTGTGAATGCATGCACATATACACACTTGAACACACAAGCACACATCTATCAGCAGATTTCACTTAAAGATGCCCAATGCCATCATTTGAGCAAATTTTAGTGCAGACTTAGGGTGAGTTCTTCTAGTGTTCTGCTGCTGCGGTTTTTCCAGTAGGCAGTGTAGGTGATGTGCACCATAAGGACATTTACTTCACTGTTCGTAGTAAGATTTTGCATTAAGCATGCTGTGCTTAAGGAGAGAGAAAACAGAAATTACATATATATGAAGTTTAATCCAACCACATAAATTGTGTGTATATGTTCTTTCCACAAGATGTACTACACTAGCCTGAGATGCAAGCAGAGAGTTTGAAAGTAACAAGAGTAAGCAGAAAATATTATGTCATTGTCATGGTTTTAGCTGGGATAGTTGATTTTCTTCACTGTAGCTAGTAGAGTGCTGTGTTTTAGACTTGGTATGAAAATAATGTGATAACACACTGATGTTTTTAGTTGTTGCTAGGTAGTGCTTACACTGGTCAAGGACTTTTGCAGCTTCCCGTGCTCTGCAGGTGCACAAGAAGATGGGAGGGGAGGGGTTACAACCAAGAGAGCTGATCTGAATTGGCCAAAGGGTATTCCATATCATGTCACATCATGCCCAGTATATTAACTGGGGGGAGTTGGCCGGGGGAAGGAGCGATCGCGGCTCGGGGACTGGCGGTGTCGGTCAGCGGGTGGTGAGCGGTTGCAGCTCTTGTGGTTTTTTTCCCTTTTCCCTGGGTTTAGTTTTCTCTCTGTCTTTATTTCTTTGTATTATATTATCATTATTATTATCATTACCATTACTATTCTTACTATTTTATTTTAATTATTAAACTGTTCTTATCTCAACCCACGGGTTTTCTTGCTTTTGCTCCTCCGATTCTCTCCCCATCCCACAGGGGTGGGGGGAGTGAGCGAGCGGCTGGGTGGTGCTTAGGTGCTGACTGGGGCTAAACCACAACAGTCATTGATTGGATTTCAAATAGAGAACCACAGAAAAATCCTAGAAGGTCATCTAGTACAGCTTCCTGCTCAGAGCAGGACTTGTTTCAAAGCTAAATCATGTTGCTCAGGGCCTTGCCTGGGCAAGTTTTGAAGATCCAGGAGATGGAGTTCCCATGACCTTGGGGCAGTCTGCTGCAGGGCTGCATCACTCACACCCTCAAGAATTTTGAAGATTTTTTCTTGTTTGTATATCACACTTTGCAACTTAGATCAGACTTCATTACTAAGAAGTTCTTG
The DNA here is from genome assembly GCA_013389905.1 of Sula dactylatra. Lineage (NCBI taxonomy): Eukaryota > Metazoa > Chordata > Aves > Suliformes > Sulidae > Sula > Sula dactylatra. Next base: position 9,124 of record WEKW01010173.1, on the reverse strand, counting down.
ATCAACATATCATTAAGACGTTAGTTTCTCTTAGCAATGAGGCAGTAAGGCTTTCTGGTACAGGGCCACAAAACAAAGCATTGTTTTTTGAAAACAGTAATGGACCCAGATGCAGATGTCAGCCACCAAAGTGAGTAAGAGTTAATCTTTGGCACAACTAACATAATGCTTTTAATGAAAGTAAATGTAGTTCAGGACCTGGCTCAGTGATGCTTTTGAGTATATGTTTACATGCTTAAGACTTAAGTTTTCTGTTAACTCACAGCCTCAATAGCTCAGAGACTGATCTGTTCATCTGTTGAGATCTGGATTTGCTTTATGTTGTTTGGAAGTCACATATACATGCCTACTGCATTTGTAATGCATTAACATACTCAGCATAACTACATTTTCAAAATCTGCAAGTTAATAGTATGAGTAAAGGCCTTAAGGATGTAGCATTGCTGACCTTCAGATATTTCTATTCAGTTTTATAAGACTATGCCACTAAGAACATTTTTAAAAATCAGGATTCCTCTTAGAGTTAAAAAAATCATGATACATTCCTGTGATTGTGACCTTTACATTATTATAGTGCTGAACGATCTTTGTCCCAAAGTGGAGATTTTATCAAAAGTGTAAGTTGAAGGAGAAAAAAAGAAAGTGTCTTGGTTTGATCAGCTTATTCATCCCAAAGACAAAAAGTAAAAATCAAATTAATACAACTTGTATCACTTTACCATTTCGTCTTAAGGACAAAGGACACCTGTGTAGAAGCTGGATGTACTGTACCAGCCTGCCCATCTGTTGCTGCATTAAAAGAGGAAAACTGAATAAAATCTGCTGTAGAAAACTGATGGCATTAAAAAAAAAAATCAGCGATTTTTTAGCTCTTTGCTAAAGCTGTACTATTGAGCATGTGAATGCCTCCCTGACTTGGAAGATAATTGTTTTCATTCTGCCTATCTTAATTCAAATCCTGCACTGCCTGCTCCCTGAGAGTAGGCTCATTTCCACCACAATTGGTCATTTTTAAAACAGTCACAATGAAGTGTTTCCTTCTGTGTTAATATTGCCCTCATGATGCTTTCATTTTTAATTTCTCTGGTGCCTCTCTGCCTTCTCAACAGGCATCTGAGGTCATTAGCAAACATGAGCAGTCTGGGATAATCAGTAATGTAGGAAGCAAAAGATAGCCTTCTGCTGAAGGCTAGGTCACCCCTGTATTGTTGACAATAGCAAAGCAGTCAAAGGCTTTTTTTTCACTTTAGAAAACAGTGCTGATCATTCAACTTGTTGCGGTGAAGAAATAAAACTCACTGGAAAGCTGGGAATCCATTCTTCACATAACCTCTACCCCTTTGCCTTGCTGCAGTAGTGCAAAAAGACCACAGATCTGCCTACAGGAGAACTGAACAAATTTGGAGCGTGGTGTGGCAGGAGACGGCACTTAACCAGAGCTCTTCTGCAGCCTGGCAAACCCTGCGCTGAGTGGTAGTTCTATGGGACTGATCGAGTCTGTGCTGGGGGATTAGGCCAGCCCTGAGGAAGCAGAGAAGCACAAAGGTTGTACAGTTGCTCAGTTCCTTCCCTCACAGCTGGGACCTGTGCCAAGAACAGGCGAGTCCCAAGGATGCGTGCTGTCTCCTTCCCTCCTCCCTGCAGCAGCTGTGCACTCCAGTGCCCAAATAAATCTTAATCACTCCATGGTGGCTCTTTTGTTCAACTGTTTTTAAACTTGGAGACCTATTTATGCAGTCAAGTTAACACAGGACTTGGGGCTTGAATCTGCATTGTTGTCTGCTTTGTGCAGTAATTTAATGGGCATGCCAAATGGTAGTCAAACAGCAATAAACCCTGACCAACTTTTCTATCTTTTGTGTACAGGCAAGTGATTGTACAAGAGGCAAAGCAGAATAGCTTGCCTGATGTAAAACAAGCTGCAGATTTTGCCATATTGTTGTCATTTCCACCCTAGCTACAATTAATTAAAATTCACTTCATGCAACTAAAAAAGGAGAGGCACATACTAAGATATATGCAAGATTATACCCAGGCATAATAATCAACATTACGTGTAGCATTGTGCACACTTCAGGCAGAACAAAAATTTTTCTTCCAAATATTCATGAAAGTTTGCCCTGTTTGCAACAAAATCAAAGCAAGGTTATTTGCTCTGGATAAAGGGGAAAATGGAATGTCACAGATTACAACAAGAAATATCATGTATTAGGAATATTTTTTTTATGGATCCCACTTCAGAGGTAGATGTCATTTCCATTATATTGACGCAACAGCATAAGCATATAATTTTCTGTGTCTGAGATCCTATAAGTGTGATATGTTTGCCCAGAGTCTGGAGCACAGCCATTCCTCAAACATCCACAAAAAACCTGGAACCCTGAGGCTGGAACCTGGTTTCCTCAAAGTAGCAGCTTTACAGCCACAGTAATAGCCTGACAGTAACAGTCAACTAAATTCAGCAGGACACATTTTGCAGAGGAGAAGCCTCCAGGGCAAGAATAGCCTAAATGGTAATGGTAATGAAGATATTATTAAGATGAATTGGTTAAATTTTACAGCAAAATTTCCCATCTTAATTGCCAGGTAGCTTGTTGACTAGTCTGTGCAGAATACAACACAGTGTTTGCACAAGTGTGAAATGTCTATGATGCTGTAAAGGTCTAGAGTGTGTATTTATTGCACAACAATTTAATCTTCTTGATTTGATGGGCTTCACCACAATTATACCAGCTTAAGAAACCAGTGAAGCTTTGAGGTCACACCTTGAGTTGAAATATCCTTCAGCTTCAAGGGAAATTTCCATCTGCCTTTAAGAAACAAAAAGAGGTTTTCCTCTGCTTTTTAGGCTGAGCAATCCATTCTTAGCACATGGTGTTGGATGTCAAAAGGGATTCTCTTGAAATTATGCAAAAAAACCACATATGACATATTTATATAATGACATTCTAAAATTCAACCTGCCTTGAGTGAAAAAGGATGTCTTTGTAGTTTTAAATATTTGGGTAGAATTGTCCATGTTACTTAAAAAACAAAAATCAAAAATCATTGGAAGCAACATTCTATCTTCTGCTACATTCAGACGCACTGCTGTCCATCCAGTACTGTTGTGAGACATGAGCTGATTTTGAGGATGTGTCAGCAAAATAAGCAGAAAGAACCATGTTAGTTCAGGGCTTCCAAAAAAACCCTATACCTGAGTATAAAGACCCATGAAACAGAAGAGCATGTGATTGGTTTAGGGAAAGGATATGATTTAATTTTTATGAAACAGAGTAAAAACATTTAATGGAAGAAAAATAATAAATATAAGAGCATAAGCCACCAGCAGGAGCAACAACATTTGCACAGATAAATGGCTGGTTTACAGCTGTTATTTTCTGTGCCATACATCCACCAGAGGCTAAAACTATGACAACAGAGATGCTTTGCTTACGAAACATCATTGTGTCCACCACAGAGGGCAACATGATAAAGCTCAATCAGACAGTCTGTCACCCTACTTGCAGTCAGTGAAATACAATGTTGTCAGAGGGCAAGCCAATAAAGAAATAAAGACAGAGAAAGACAATGTTTTTCTGGCCTATGACCACCATTTTAGTTACGTTACTCAAACAAATTAAATGCAAGAAAATGTACTTAAAAGGCAATGTTATGTTCCAGCTGCCAAAAAAAAAAAGTCAAGACATTGCAGTTTGATGTTGCTTCCAAAAGCAACTCTTCATGTACACACGCATGTGCAAACGCGCACACATGCACAGAATGGTTATGTCACTCTCATAATTAATGCTGAGTTTTCCATTTAAAGGGAGCCTAATATAAAAGTGAGTGAATGAGAGGTGTTAGACCAGCTTGAACTAGATTTTTCTCAGTCTGGTCCTTTTTAATTTGTTCTTTTGTATTGCATTGAAGTCCTCTTTTCCTTCTTAACAAAGAGGGGAAAGAAAATCAGGAGATAATAAGTTCCCAGTTTAGCATTTCCACTGTCTTTCATGTTAATGACTTTTCCCAGGCTCATGGCTGCACCTCATGCTACTGGGCAGCCTATAATAATTCCTCTGAACAACTAGCTGTTACACTTGAATATTAAGCTGTAGGCTTAATTCTGCATCAGAGGATAGATCCATTTTAGACTATTTTCATTTCCTTTTCCACTATAGACTATGTAGTCAAAAATATTTTGTCTATATAGAAATTAATATACAGGGTTTCTTTCCTGTGATTGAAATAATCATTTGTTTCTGTGTTTCTATGGCACAGGAATCCCCAACAGGTAATTGCAATAAGGAGGCAATCTTATTTCACTTTCTACTATTTCAATTATAGAATACATTTTAAACACATTAAATGATTGTTTTATCTAATTAGAATAAGACCATTATTCCTATACTTGTAGATTTCTGCCTAAGTGCTTGTCTGTACCAGCACAATTCTCTTGTGATTACATGTCTGTCTTAGACAAGCTGAAAGGGGGTCATGTCACTAAACTCAGATTTCACTTATTTAACAGAAAGTTTTTGTGTCTTGAAACTGGTAATGACTGAGGCCAAGCATGGTGCCACAAAGCTGAATAAAAACCAGCCTCTCCAGGCAGTTTCCTGCTCAAATAACTCAAAGATGACAAATCAGACATTGAAGCAGAAAGTCTATGAGCTGTTTTACTACTGCAAAGCTGAACCCCTCAGGTAGGCTGTGGTTGTGCTCTCCTCCTCACAGAGCAGGGTGGGTGTCCCCTGAGAGGTGGGGAAGTGTGTTTGATGGGTTTCCACATATGAAAACATGCCAGTTCAGCTAAACTTGTGCAAAACTATTTGTGGTCCCTGGTGTTGCTATTTATTTTGGTTGTGTTTTAAACCTGCTGCAAACTGGCTGAACTAATAAATATGTTCAACCAAAATAAGCCTGATTTAAACATGAAATACATGTGTCCAGACTGATTGATCCACTTAATTACACTACAGACAGAAAGAACCAAATAAACGCATCATAAGGAAAAGGTCAGGGAGAACTAATCTGATCTTTGGCTCACCAGTATGGCTACACACAACCTCAGCTTTGGGGCTTCAGTGGCCCTCAGCCCTTCAGCAGTAGCCTGGGAAATGTCTGAACTGGTGATTGCAACTATTGTCCACCTCCTGAACCAAAGATCTTCCAGCATTATTATTTTGTAGTTACTAAGATACGTGGTGAAAAAGACCAATTCCAGAACAACCAGCCAAGCATGCCATCAAAGACACAAACATGATGGCAGCATTGGTTGTGTTAGCATCACACTCAGTGACGTGTGCCCAACTGTGTATGAAACATAGATTCTCATGACTGACTCCACACAGCAAGTGCAATTTCAAGTGACTTCATCAGATTCCTTTAAAATGACCCTGGAAAGTCACAGAGGTGCAGTGAAGGGCTTGGAGCTTGGCACACCACTAGACAGAGGTAAGAGATGCCAGCACCTGGGTGACTCCCCTGCAGGGTCACATGGAGCTTAGGGCTCTCCATGCTGTTTCCAGCAGGCAGGAGACCTGGGAGAGGCACTTCTGTTTCCCACGGCTGCTCAGGGAAAACCAGCAGTCCCCAGGGGTTATGTGAGAAAGCTCAGTGCAAGTGGCGAGATTTAAAACCTCTGCCATGGCTCTTTGAATTAGACCCAAGGAACATCACACTTAGTGGGCAGGAAAGTAATAAAACTGCCCTCAGTGGCTGCTTGGTCTTCCATCTTTCTGTCTGGCAGGTAGTTGACTTGGGAAAATTACACCAAATCTGACATGATTGTACACCCAGGGCAGCTTTTAAGGTGTTTCTGTCTTAATGAATTGAACTTCCTCAGGTTACTAAGAACGATGAGCCTCTGACTTTTTCAGCCTGTTGCTAAACAATACCTTGTCCATGTAAGTCCAGGCCTTTCAGAAACCTCTACCACCGTTAATTCATTCTACTCTCCCCTAGCCTTTCAGCCATACTTTCCATATTCTCTCATTTCCACTCTGACTGACACAGTAGTTGCTTTCAGGGATGTTTTCTGCAGGCTATAATTTCTTGTCTAAAAAGACATTTTCCTTAGAAGAGAATTTAAGGCTAGTAAAAAAAAAATCAAGTGGTAGCCATAAAAACTGGTCACTTCCTTTGTCACAAACTTAATCTCATTGCTCCAAGGATGTGATTTGGCAGCCAGACCTTTGGGGTCTCTGCTGTCAGTGCCCATTAGTGTGCCTTCTGATGAACGCTGGAGTGTTGAAGCACATTCACAAATAAAAAAAATGAGACTGCTAACTTATTTTTCACAGTGATGGCCAAACCACAATAGTAGCAACAATAATATTTTTTGCTGCACTATTGGCCATAGTGAAAACTGGAACAGAAAAAAAGGAACAGAGATTTCTAAAGCTTGTAATGAGTCCTCTAAACTGTTCAGCCTTCTCCGCAGATCACAACTTTACAGCTATTTACACACAGAATTGAAATACATTGATATATCCCTAGTTAAAGATTTATTAATGTTAAGAAAACACGGGGAGCCCGTATTCCTTAGCTGAGTTTCTTCCAGGTGCTACCATGGTATAACAGCTGATGAATAACAGCTCTTCTGATATTGAAACATAGTTTTATGGTGCACCACCTGCAAGACCATCTGGGGTCCCAATGAATGTTATGGTTGACTCTTATTATAAGGTCGCAGCCTGTGACTGTCAAAGAAAGCAAAGAAATACTATATAGCATTTGTATATATTTATTTTTAAAGTTACTGAGCAGTTTTGTTTACTTATATAGCTATTAAAGTTCATACCTATCTTCTAGGCAAAATCTATCAATACAAATTATGCAAGTTCAGCCTTTCACTGCTGTGTAAAAATAATAATAAATAATGATTGGAAATCTGTGCCGCATCTCCAGCACGTGTAGCCTTGGAGAGGCAAGGCCCAGTGTCTTCACACACTGGTGGCTGTCTGCAAGGGCAGTAGAGCTGGGCACCAGGAGTGGTGGTTGAACTGCTGTGGTTCAAACTGGTGGAAAGAGCAGTAAGAATCTGAGCACTAGTGGCTGCATGAAATCTTAGGTGCTAATGTCATGAGTCTGGGCTAGATCTGCTTTAGTGATACAACCTAAACCAGACCTTCTGGTCTGTAAAATTTGTCTGTCTGGGGTACTGGATAGTCACTGAGCAGCTGGTGGCCTTTTCCATTCTCACTAGCAGCTAACAGAGAACTGGAAAACACAGGATGTACTTTTTTCTCTCTTTCACTTCCCTGTCTTGCCAGTCCTTTTATGCTTTAATTAGGTTCAATAAGTTGTCTAAACAGCCCTGGAATGGGAGATCTCACATGAGTAATTCACGTTTGAGAAAGGCATGCAGAAGGCAAGCCAGCAGGCAACTCCTGTCCCACCGACCAGGGTCAGGATTCAACTTTTACACCCACAGCAAGTAGAGGAAATTTCAGTCTGAACTGAGAAATCACACTGGAATTCCTGTTAATAGAAAATGAAGTTATTTCCTTGGGCACTTTGTAGGAGGGCACAGATGCTTCTCCTACCCAATTTGGCGACAATCATTACAATCCTTCTCAATAAAAATGATTGGTATTTAATTGGCTATAGTCACATCCTGTCACTTGAATGGTGCTGTGTGGCCACTGTATGATTTTACCTGGGGCATGTCTGAAGTCTGTAAATTTGAAGGGGCTCTCTTCAAGGCAGAAAACAATAATTAGGTAGTTAGGACATGTTGCCAACATAGTACATATTGCACATTAGCGGGGAAAGTGAATACAAGAATACAATCTTTATTTTTATGTTATTGATGTTTTAACATAGCCCAAAGCTGCCATAAAAGTAAGGGCTATATTGTACTAAATAATGGATAGGAACCGGAAAAATTATTCTACCCTAAAGAATTTCCAGTCCATTGGGAACAGAGTGTAGTGTAATAAATAACATTCAGGCAAAATATACAATCATAACGCTCTTGAAGAAAATGCTTGTTTTATTATCATAACAGCCATGATTTCCATACTCAGGACTAGCTCTATTAACTGGACTGCATATCACAATCCTTAGACCCACAAAGCTAAACCTTC
>WEKW01010172.1:0-22878 GCA_013389905.1 Sula dactylatra | reverse complement strand
TCACAATAGTATGCCAGGGACGAAAATCCATATAATAAGAAACAACATCACCTGTGTGAGCAGGAACATTGCTCACACGGTCGGTAAAGGTTGAAATACTTTTCCTTGAAAACAGTGCAAGCTCTGTGTTGCAGAGCAATTCCCTAGAAGAGAATAGGCAATTGGTCTTGGCTTTTTCTTGGCCTTGTGGTCTTAGACCTTGGGTTGTTTAAGGGCTGAAAAAGAAATTGTACCTAAGACAATTGTACCTCTGATCTTGCTGAGAATCAGAGGAGAATGTAAGGTATCAGCAGACTGCCTCACCTGAACCTTCTGCAGTGAGTTCTGCACAAAAAATTGTTACTTCTTCAGCCAAGAGAATTATTTGTGTTTTTCCAGCGTCATTCATACCATACAACAATATCCTCATCTTTAATTTCTGCTCCCTAGGGGAAACTCAGTAAATCACGATCAATATTGCTATGCTCACAAACCTTAATGAAGCTGCAGGTACGCAGACAAAACTTATTACTATGCTAGGTTTCTTCTAGGTGGTATGTCTGTACATAGCACAGCTCTGCTAGTTCATTTGTGTTCATCTCAGTCTAATATTGCATTATTCCTGTCCCAGCAACGATCTCCCTCTATAATGCAGTCCTGACCTGCATGGTTCTGAAATCTTGCTTTCACAAGTATTTAACCTGTAGTGATAGTTTCTGATGTTTAATTAAGCTGCACAGTCTGAGCTGAGATGTACTGCAGGCTTTTGGAGGAGGTCAGAATTTATTGGGATGCTGGAAATAATTAGCTGGTCTGCAGTAAAGCTTGAAAAGGTAAGAGCAGTTTTACTGATATTGATCAGTTAGAAGTCTGGGGCAAAGACTTATTGTGCACAGTAATTTCATAAGTCCAGGTAGTGCTCATTCAGTTCAGATAGTCAGCCACTGTTAAGGTATAGGAGCAAATAGCTGTGGTTTGAACTAAGTCTCTTTGGTGACTCCAACGTCATTACTAGTGTATGAGTCTCTTCAGTGGTTAGGAATGTGATTCTTCCTATGTTGCAATGTCCTTTAGATAAGGTATAAATTTTCAATGTCTTCGTGCCATGAGATGTTCTCTGGCTTCTGCCTGTTCAACTCCTGTCTAGATACAGTCATAGCATCTTTAAAAAAAAAAAATAAATCCAAAGTATAAATTACTTTGTGGAATAGGGGTAACCTAAGGCTGAAAAGACAGTGTTTTCTTCACACATCACAGAACTTGCAGGTTAAAAGCTCTTCACATTGGAAATTTTCTTATAGTCTTATGCAGAACTTGAAAAGGAGGACAAAAAAAAGAAGCTTTATTGTCATATGCTGAAGCATATGCAGAGAAATCAAGTTGCTTTACCATAACATGCATAATAACAGCTGATTTTGCAGAGCATGTGGGTTCCACAGAGGCATCAGTTGAAAAATTCTGAATCTGATTTTGTATTTTTAGTTACTAATTGATTTATCTTACTGGGAAGTATGTTATGATGATAAATTTTCATGTAGTTATTAAAAAAATACAGAATTGTCAAACTGTCTTACAGCAGGTTTCAAAACTTGTCAGTAGGGTTTGATAATTCTTAGTTATTGACATAAAGATTGAAAAGTTGGGGAGGGATTCAGGGCAGGGTGTAACTTTTTTTATGCATTATGATTTCCCAGATCTGTTACTGAGAAGGAGTATAATAATCCAGAATATATAATCTGGCCTGTGTGCCCCTGTTCCAATTCCAGAAGTGGCTTATGTTCCTAAATTATGCAGGTCCTTTTGAAAATCTTATTTCCCATCAGGAATACCAAAAGAATAACAGTAATACAAGGCCTTCCTTCACTCAGGAGTCAAGGCTACTCTCATCATTCTAGATGAGAAGAGACAGCGTGTCTCAAAAAAAGGAATGTTCAAAGTATGAATAATTCATTTCTTGTTTTAAATGAATGAGCATTCATAGTTATGTTTTAATTGACAAAATTTGTTTTCAATACAAGGCACTATGAATGCCTTGAGAAAATTTGTTATTTGCTTGTATGTGAGCAAGACATGCAATTGAAACTCAGCTTCCTGCTGGATCCCAGGTGACTGTGCTGTCAGCTGGCCCTCCAGATGGCACAGATCTCGAGATGACGACATGCTGGTTTATGAAGTGGAAAGTGTAATTACTGTGTTAACAATGCATAATGTTGGATTTACTGTTGGTACTAAAGCTAAAGAAGTTGAATAATACATCACTAAAATCTCTCCCAGGAAAAGAAAAATGCTTTAACCCATGAAGAATGGATTCACTGGCATTCTTAAAAATTTTCAAGTGCCTTTCAAAAGCGTTTTTTCTTTTTACTTCCTATCCATCAACATGAGGAATAATGCACTATGAACAGAAGCAAAGACTCTCATCCATTCTCCAACCGTTTAATGATGTGTTTAACAGTGTCAGTTTTTAACACAATCATCTGAATGGCCACTGAAAGAATAGAAATGGCATGTGAATGTGAAGCATGATTGTGTTTGAAACACCTGTGCAACACCTTTAATATATTAATTTTGAGGTACTGACAGAATGTGTCTTTGGTGACCCAAGACTGCAAATGTGACCTATGAATCTACAACTAGCTTAGGTCACCCAAGGATCTTCTTAATGCTTGTCTAATCTCTTCAGCTCTCTTGAAATTCTTGATATATTATTAAGTGATGCATTACTAAGAAGATAGTAGTCCAGTATTTTATAACTATACATATAATACACATGCTCACACACACATAAATGTATTTCCAACTCTCCTGTTAAGCTGTTTGGTAAAAACACAAACATTCCTCAGAGACAGCTTACAAATTACTAGATGTTATTAATAGTGTCATCTCTGGTAGAGAGATTGGTAAGGTTACTGCAAGTAAGAGTTGCTAGATTAAAATCCCTTAAGACTGCTTGGATTTTAAAAATCTCTAATTACGCTGCGTATTTTGTGTGTGTGTATATATATAAAAAAAATTACTGGGGGAAATCTCTTGGTTGATGCTATCACATTATACCTATGCTGATATTTTGGGCTTAAGCAGGATAAATATAGAGATTAATAATTCTCTGTCAACCGTGACTAATGGAGAGACTGGTAAAAACAATATTGGACAAAACCTCAGATGGCAAGATCTCTTCAGTGCAAATGGAACTGTATAATAAGCAAAGCTATTCTTAGTTTATAAATTTGCTGCCCGTTGCTGTCCCTTGGATGAATTTTAAGGTAAATCCTTGCTACTGTACAGTATGTAGGATTAGAAGAGCTGAATGCATTCGTACCTTCCTCCCCTCCAGAGAAAGGCAGACAGGTGCCTTTGTATTTACTGAAGTAGACGGAAGACAGGCAATAATTTAAATTTCTGTCTAGGTGATGAAAGCTCTGAACTGATGCTAATGTATGCTAAGTTAATGTAGCATGTTTGCTTCATTAATGATGAATGTGATGAACATTGATGAATGTGGTCATGGAGATTGGTCCCAATGGTCAAGTGTCAGCCCTGTTCACATCTTCATATCCGTACTTGCTTGTTTTTCTGCAGATGGAAATGTGACATGGTGGGATAGATAACAGGACCAGTTGTGTGCCTAGAGTTGTATAGATTGATGTCTAAAGGCTAGTTCCAAATTGTATTATCACCACTGAAATTAAATATATTTGAAATAACTATAAAAATACAGGACTTGGCAATGATATCATTCCATTCTGAAAAGCAACCTAGAATACTGAAGAAGTGCACTGTATTTCCCAAATAATGTGTAGCTACTAGCTTTGTGGTCTTGTTTTTCCAAGGCATGATCCTCCTTGGACTAGCTGTCCTGGAGTCCAGAATACATAGTAAGATTTTGAAAGTGACTCACATAAAGAATCATATTAATAACTGGGGTCAAAGTGATACTTCTGCTGTTTTGCTTTCAGGCAACTGATACTAAGTACATTGTTTTATTCCTAAAATATTGCTTCATGTAATTTATAAGTAATACATCTGTGTTACTGTTCTGTTTTCAATTGCGTAAACTCCTCACTGCGATTTATTAAAACCATTCCTCTAACGGGAAAAGGAAGAATGTAGGAAACAATTGAATTCACATGCCTTATTTTGGGCTGTTTGCTTGCACTCTGTTTGCTGGTACTGTGTCTCCACACTAGGAAAACTTGCTTTGGTATTTGGCTTTATAATAGCTGCCTTGTAAACCATCGAAGTATTTGTGGTTTGGTTCGTCGATTGTCAAGATTTTCAGCCAATGAGAGAACGTTAAGGAGCAGTGTATGCACTGCTTGGAGCGGATCTTCTGTTCTTTTGAAATAAGTATTAGTCTCCCTTGAACAAATGCTGATACCATCTCCATTTCATGATCTCAATAGTACCCTCCTGTATTCCTATAATATTTAAAGACTGCTATGATAGTCTCATATTGGACATCTTAGGAACTACCTGCAATGTTCATTTTCTAATAATGTCATCACTTTGTTTATAAGGAATTGTGATGGCTGCATATACTTAGAAACTTAAATATGAATGGTTCTTGTAAAATAAAGCTATATTTGAGGCGCACTGTTTAATGATGCAGAGGTCTAGATTTAAATTAGCAATTTTCTAAAATAAATAAATACATGCCATTTTTAAATGTCATGTCCTGGTATTTAAGAATTCCAAGAGTAGTTTCTGGCAGACATCCTATATTTTGTTATCGTTAGTTGAAGACATTGCTCTTAAGAGTATTAAAAATATGGTATAATTTTGCGATCTTTCATATCATCCAAACTTCTTAAAAGGAACAAAGTTAATGTTTATGAAATATGCATCTGTGGCAACCGTTACCTAGAAAAATAAGGTAAGGTCTCCTATTAATGTCATCTTTTAAAATGTTTCTTCGCAGTTTATTTCAATGTATTAAATGAGTCCTATGGGTATTAATGAATTAGACTTCAACATCAGAATAAATCTTCTATCAAAAAATCCTGTTGTAAAATCAAGATTTTAGGAAAACTTTTCATTAGAAAAAGGTTAATGCTAATAGTTAATGACCTTTTTTATACTTGTAGATCACTCTGTGTATTTTTCTAGTTGTTTAGGAAACTAGCTAGATATTAGTCACTGTTACTGATGAATTCAGGTTCTTCAACTTTGACCTACAAGGTGGGTACGCTCATGCAATGCACCACTTCTTTTTCTTTTTCTTTTTTTATTTTTTGTAGTACAACACTCTGAAAATACAGAAGTGTTCTGGAGTGGTTTTTTTGTTTTGTTGTTTGTGGGTTTTGGTTGTTTGTTTTGTTTTTTAAATGATGGGAACTACAGTAGAAGGCTCCCGCATGGGATTTGACTTCTGGCTGAGCCAGTGGGAAAAGTGGAGGGTCTGAGCCTGGATAAACTGAAATACATGTAGCGCTGATCTTACATTTCCTAACATTATTGTAACTCATCTTCACTTTTGAAAAAGATAAGGCTGAGCTCTCTTATTCAGTTTGGCTAGATGAAATATTTTCTACCAATGTTTTTTAATTGCAAAAATGTTGTGATAATTATTAAAAATCTACATGTTCTATGAAAAAGTGTAAGTCGTGGGGGTAGCTCTGGTTTACTGTCAGCTCATTTTCCTCCCCTGCTTGGCAGTCTTTTAGCATAATGAGAGAAAGCATGGGCTGGCTGATTTCTTAACAGCCTGTCTGGCAAGCTGAATGGGAACTGTGAAAACTGAAGCCCTAAGGAGTCCTCTTCTCAAGATCCAGGCACCAAAATGCTTCTGATCTAAGCTTTTAGGGCTCTTGGGGGAGCCCTGGCTCTGGCTGAGATAGTTTTATGGTGTTATCCTACACCATAATGTATGTTTTTAAAGGTTGTTTATCTTTGGGCTCTCAGTCCAAGAAAAGGTCTTGTTCCCACAAAACAATTGTTTTGTGTGGAGATGCGTGTGTCTCAGGAGCAGCTGGCTGAAGCAGTGTTAACGACATTGACAATTGTGTGCTTAAAGTATTAAAGGTCAAACACTTGTTGGTGAAATAACAGTGTAGAGTGATTTTTCCCAGCCCTAGGATAAATCTCAGTTGTTTTGACTGGATGAGGTGAGTGTTCCATGAGGTTCCGGTCTTGTCTTGCAGGTCCTTTGGCAAACGAAAAAGTTCATGGGGAACTCGATGCTGCCAGCACTTGTGGTGCTGCTGGGTCTTTTGGCCAAGGCTTGCAGAGGGGCAAGGAAGCTTTCCCCAGTGCTCCTTCCTTCTTACGTGGGAGAAAGAGGGAAATGCAACAGCTCTATAATGCACTGGAAACAACATTAATATGCCAGCACTGTGTAGAACAAAGGAGGCATCTTATGTTTTCCTCTTCCTATAGTTTGGTAATATTATTAATGAGCAGAAAAAAAAGTGTCTGTTTTCTTATTCATTGAAAGAAAACTGAAACTTCCTTAAGGTTGGTTTATACATCCATATAGAACTTCTAGATTTCTAAATTTATTGCCAGTTTTGATATAGCTTAAGAAATATCTAGAAGATAAGAAAGGTTTTGAGTACAGAAGTACAACTAACATATACTTTTCAACATATTATTACATAATGTTGAAAATGCCATTGTTTTTCCATCTTTTCAATATGCAAGTTCTAATGCAAGATGTTGTCTAGTAGTTGAGGAAAGCTGTGAAAGGTAAAGGAATGAGTTAGTTCATTAGAGTAACTTAAAATTGTGAAAATTATGAAGGCAAAGTTCAGCATCTGCATGAGCTCTGGATCATGTTTCAATCATCGGATATTCCACTGGTTTACTTTCCTGTGTCCATTTTGAAGAATTTTGTCTAACGCCAGTAAAACATGCAAACTTGTAGTGAATTCAACAGTATTCCAGAGTTTAGTGATGGAAGAATGTTGCAAAATCCAGATCTAAATAATGCTTTACTATGACAACTGAAAATATTCTTCAGTTGTGTGGGTGTCCAGTCCTTGTGATTATGAGTCTGTGTTTGGCTTCAGCTAGGACTTGTTGGATGGATGTGTCTATCTTCCTCATTTCTCCATGTGTGTGTCTGTGCGTGCCTGTAGCAAAATGGAGAGCAGAAAGCTGCCTGCATTCTGAAATGCCCTTAAGATTCTGTTCTTCCTACAGCTCTTCAACTTCCTTTGTTTATATTTGCTGTTTGCATTTTTCCTCACTGCAGCACCTTTCCAAGTAGTTGATATTCAGCATGCAATGTAAACTGAGTAGATGGATGTAACGTGTTGGGTGAGAGGTGATGAAAACACTTGACCCTCAGCTTACTGAACACTTTTACAGCATTCTAGTCTCTTATACTGGTTTTAGAAATGCTTTTGGAAATTGTTTTCAAGTTGAAAAGCTAACAGAAAAAATAAGAAAAGCAAGAAACAATGTTTATTCTAAACATTACACTTATTTTTATGGTTTATGGCCTATTTATAAACAGTGGCTGCTCAGTGCCAGGAAATGTATACCTTGGCTTATTCTCCATTATCTGAGCTTACCACTGTCTGCAGAAGTATAAAAAAAGGCAAGTGGTGAAGCAAGTCAGTGGATATTCAAGAATCAGTAACGATGTAGTGTGTGATGTGGATACTTCTTAAAAATTATTCTTTTGACATGCAGGATTGAGTGTGAACTTGGCATGTCCAGGGTGACATAACAAGGGCAAGCTGAAGTGTCCTGCTACTAGGTTAACCTTTGAACATGTTTGGCAGGTGTAATCACTTCCTCTTCTTGTCATTACTCTACTCTTCCTCCTAGCTGTCTTTTAGTCAAATTGTAACCTTAGATACATCCAGGAGAAAATGTAAAGGAAAAAATAGGATTTTTTTGTATAGAAGTATCTAGGCTTTGATGTAAAAGTAAGGGATTTCCTGACTAGTTTATATTGCAGAAATAAAAATCAACAACCTTTTGAAATTTGTAATAGCCAATGTGCTTAAAAACACTTTATATAATCCTTTTTGGTTGAAGAAACAGATAAATTTGCATTGATCCACACAAGACTACTTTTTCCCCTCTCTCTAAAGAAAAAGTATTTAGGGGGTGCACTTAGAAGGAGGATTGAAATGATGAGACATACTTGTGCTTTGAGTGGTAAATTAATTGCATTTTCAAGCCAGGCTATGAATCGTAAAACCTCAGTATAAATGCACATACGGTATATCCAACAGATGTTGCCTTATGAAGCATGTATTGAATATATAAGGCAGTGAGGCAGTGGTAAGCATCACTCTGTCAGATGCTGCGTAGCCTGAGGAGTTAATAACTATTATCAGTGCAAAGCTGAAATCATGTACAGAGGGGGTTTTGTAGCTTTTACTGAATTGTCAGTACAGTTTCTGGCACAATATGAGCACTACAAAAGAGATAAATTGCCAAAGCCTGTCTCACTGATACTTATCTCAGAAGCATTCAGTTGTTTGACTAAACACAAAGCTACAGGCATTAATGACTTTCTCTTGAGATGTCCTTTTTCTCCTCCGGGTGACATCTGACAGGTTGGTGCAGCGTTTTCTGTTAACGTAGTTTCTGCAGCTCATTGAAAAACAAGACAAAAAAGGATCCCTGTGCTGGTCAATGCAATACATTTGCACCACGCAGTGTCCCTTTGCTCTGGTGCACTTGATCAAATTTGTTTGGGATGCTTTTGTCAAGATCTGTCCTGATATGTGCATATAAAATAGGAGGAAACAAAGATCTTTGTTGTTTTCTTTGGCTAGAAAAATAATCTCTTTAGACTGTTTCTCCCTTATGTCCTTGCACTCTGTGCTCTAAGATTTATCCGCAAAAATTTTTTTTTTGTTACAAAAGTGTCTCAGTATAATTAAGCAAAACATATTCTCACCCCAACACTTCTATTTAAATATTTTCAGTATCTCTAATTCGCACAAAACTCCTATTCAGATCAATTCAGTATCAACTCCTGCTGATCAGTTCAATATAGCTCAGCATTTTTCTCACTCACTGAAAAACAACCTTGTTGTATTTGGAATTGAATATTTGTGCATGTGCATATGCATATTTCCCCAGCTGCTTCTTTGCTACTAAACACATTGATTTATAAGTTTCATTCTTATAATTGCTCTGGTTTTGCTACGTAAAACAGAAAATGCTGTTTACTTTCATCCTAGATTACTGTTATTGAAATAGACATATATAATACACTCTGGGAGAAAAGGGAAAATGGTGTTCTGTGAATGGCAGCGACACCAATAACTACACTTGTAGCTGACAGCCAGACATAGCCACAGCAGGCACAGTACACAGGAAACAGAATATCCCCTTAAATGTAATAATTACATATACTGCTAATGATCACATGTCAAGGTCCAGTTCAGAGATCCAGTCAGTCTCCAACTTTCCTTTCACTGGATCCCATGCTGACCAGAACAATGTCATACAAACAGCACAGATGTAATGATATCTTGCATTTTCTTCTTAGAAAAAATCCTGTCCCACCTTGAATGCATGGGGAGCAGGAGTAGTAGTATCACAGCAGAAAGCAAGTAGATGGTGAGCTTAGCGAGTTGCGTGACTTCCATCAGATGTTGCAAATCGTGGAGGTTCAGAGAAAACTAACTGTGCTCCCTATTGCAAAAGCTAAAAAGTGCAACAATTATGAAAGTGTATATTTAAAGCTCAAGAAAACTTTTCTCAAGTCATGCAGAGGGTGAAACTTTTTCTCTTGAAGTACCTAGAGGTTATTTTTTCAGAACCACTAAATTTTCCATTAAACTGGATTTTCATTTAAAAATGTTAAGAAAGCATCACTTTCAATAATATGAACCGCAGACATGTTCTTACAGACTCTCTCTTTTTCATCAGACTTAATGGAAAGTGTGATGCAGTGTGCTGTCAGATAAGAAATAGAGAACAACTTTCTTTCCAGGGTGTATCTTTCAAAAAGGCCAGTTGGCAAAACCTAGGTGGGGTTTGATTGTGCCAAATGCTGAATGTCTGTAAATGTTAATGCCGTCAGAACCAAGTGTGCATGCCTGTTCCCAGGAAGCTCAATATGCAGTATTTTACAAGCAAACTGGTCCTGTGGATCTCAGGAGATCTGATTCACTTCTAAACTGACCTGTAAGCTTTCTCTGCGTATTCTTGGTCAAGTTGCTTCATCCCAGTCTATAGATTCTGGAGAAGGAAGTGATACGTGTTTCATTCAGAAAAGTCTAAATGCCCATGACAGATGTCCTACACTTTGGCGGAGCACATGCAATTATATTTTCTTTCACAGGTAAAATCCTTTTGTAGTCAGGGAGCCTGCAGACTTCTCAGTCCTATTCCTGAAGGATTAACATCAATAACTGCATTACACTTTAGTCTGTTTCTGAAATCATATTGACAACATGCATTTTCCAAGAGAAATATATATTTGTTTATTACTACATGTTCAGTTACAAGGCAACATATTTGAATGCTTTGTCTATTTTCTACTTTAATATTTTTTTTATTTTTGTGTGTGTGTGAAGTGTATTGTATACTCCTTAGAACACATGCCTGCTTTTTCACTCTATAGCATGTCCAAAGTGTACTTCGAGTACTCCATACTGTAGATGCCTTAAAATGAAGGTTCCTGGAAAACAATGTGTACAAACTGTCTAAACAGAGCTGTGCTAAGAGGAACCATCCAGAGACTACATCTAGTATGTTGTACATATAGGATCCATGCATCTCCCTTTTCCTGCACTTGCTGTTCATTTCCTCGGGCTTTTTGCCACACTCCCTTTTTCCTTGCTTTTCCACACTGTTCTTACTGAGAGGTTAGGACAGGCAGTGAACAAACATTCTGGACATTTGCAGACCACTGTGAAATGTTTTCCCGGCTCCCATCCTTGTATCTTGAATCCTTTTTTGCCCTGTGCCACAGTTCAGAGTATGGTTATTTTTGTGCTCATATAATGTCTTGAATAATGTTTTCCTAATCCTCATTAGGACTGAGTACTGCCAAAATATAATATATATTTTGAAGACTAACAGAGGTTGCTATTGAGCATATATCTGCAATTTCTTTCTTTATTTTCCGATAATTAGTAAGCTTGATAGTTTGGGGGGTTTCTTTCTTTCTTTTTTTCTTTAAGATTTATTTTTTCCTAGTGAATTTTTCAGCCAAAGCACAGTGTTGCATAAAACACACTCCTGAATATTCTCTGCCTGACTGTTTTATAACTGATCTGCTTCTGCTTTTGTTCCCCCTACAATAAGCCTAAAGAGACCAAATTTATACCATAGATTATTGTCATAGGAAGAAGAACTGCTAATCCTGGATTAATGAGTATAAGTATGTAGCTGAAGTTTTAAGAGATTATAATGTTAGGAATGTGTCAGCGGAAAGGAGTAGGACACTAGTGTAAATGTGTCCCTAAATGTAATGACATGGGGACATTAAGCCAAACACACTACAGTGAAACACTGAGTTCAGTTCAGATATTAGAAAGTAACATCAGATATTATCAACAACAGTTGTAACTTCTGAAGGAATACGTGGGACAAGCTGATGTTAAAACAAGCAAGGTTCATGTACCGGTGGTGTCCACAACAAAGGTAGATTGTTTTTGAGTTAGTCTAATGCCTGTTATTCATTTATTATAGCTTGTACCCTTCTGTTAAGGTTGAGACTTTCAGTGTTGTATGAAATGAGACCTAAAAGCTATTGTCTGTACGTAGTTTGAATGACCTTTAAAGTCAAACACAGTGGTTTGTCACATGAGCTCATGTGGAGATACTGCTGAGCTCTGCAGGTCTGAGGATGGCGCACTCCAGCACTGGGGTGCACCACCATGGGGTACCTTGGGCAGCTGCAGGCCTTCCAGATGTTCCTCCTCTTGACAGCCGGTCTCCATCCTGGAGCCACAGGCTACCAGCCTTCAATAATGCCAGTATAGCCACGGGGCTGCAATGAAAATGGTATCACTGGAATGAGCTTTGGCTTAAAACTAAACTAAATCCCTAAGCATCCCTCCTTCTTCCTTCTACAGAATTACTGAATATTTCTAGAACTAGGGAGAAGGATATTTCTAACACAGGTTGTTTCAGTTTTGCATTCCTAATTTATAGTCCAGCCTGACAAATAGTGCTGCTACCACTGCTGGTGAGCTGTAAGGCAGGGTGGAAACATCTCCGTCACTGATGCCAGTGTCTCTGTGGCTGTGGTTTGATGTCACATAGCATTTGGCAGAATATTGCCTTTCGTTACTGCTTCTCTCTCCTTTCTAGGTCCTCACATCACCTCTCCAGTTGTGCTAGTGTGACTTGGGCTGCCATGTCTGGCATCTGGACTATGAAATCAAACTGGCTTAAAAAAAAATAAATCTGTATTTGTACCCACCTGAGTTTCTGTCAGTTCAAGCTGTAGCCATGCAAATGGATGCATCACCACCACTGAAGAGTTAGTACCGTAGGAAAGGAGAATGAATAGTAGGGATACAGATCTGAGAAACTGCTGTATTGCTGTCCATTGCTTAGTAATGTCAAACTACAGCTGGCAAGAGAGCCTTATAATGTGCCATGCAGTCACTGTGAAATTCTTGGCTTGACTGATTTGCCAAATATTCATTTTTCAAAGACTAGTAACTTAAAAGCTGCTTTCATTAGTAGCTTGAGGGAACAGGTGTGATTGCCATGCTGCAAGTGTAAAATGACTTTTACTGATATGCCACCTTTTTATGTGACCATAGTTCAAGAAAGGTTTTGGAATGAAAATTTCATTTCTGTTCACTCAGATGTAATTTCCGGTATGATCAGGCAAAAGCTGTTCGGTAGGTTAAGACAATGAGCAAATCTCTTATTTCTGTTGGGTAAACTTTCAGAATAGCTTTGACAAACAATCTGTATATGTGCAGTTTAAATTTGGCATAGAACTAATTTAATGAACTGTTCTGCTCAGCCTCTTTTGCTTCCCCTCCCTGAGCCTGTAAGCAGGAATAATTGGCTGCACACCTACAGAGAAAGGAATAACTGGCTGGTGGATGGTACTTGTGCAGAGGCACTGAGGTTTACAGTGGTTAATGAGTTGAATAGGAATCTATGGTGTTGTGCTGTTGAGAAAGGCAAAGGCTGTAGAAGCTGCAATAATGTTTAGAAGACATCTGAATTATTTCTTTTGCTCTGCTGTTACAGGGCTTTAGGTGTTTTCTGTGGTCCATAGGGGTAGTTAATATAAGAACCAAACAGAAGGGACCGGAACAGACAGATGTTGAGAACCATCACTTCTAGAAAATATCCTGTGAGGAAAGGTTGCAGGAATTGATGCTGAATTTGTCCAGAGACAAAAAGACAATTCAGACCATGGCACTACAGCTTTCAGGTAAGTGAAAGGTAAGAAGGCTTAAACTCTTCCCTCTCTGTGTACAAATAACAAGCAGGGTGCTTAAATTACAGAACAAGTAGTTTATTAGGCATTGGGAAAAGCTCTAAGGAACAACAGAAAAGCACTGCAATAACCTGCCAAGGAAGACAGTTAAATCACCACTGTATAACATGTTCTTGAAGATCACTGCCATGCATCCATCTGGAATGGCACGGTATTATTGATTTCTCCTTCATGAAGGATAAACAATTATCTTCTCTCTCCTACAGAAGTGGAAAAAGACTAGGCAGGTTAAAATTTCAAAGTGAAAACAGCTTCAGTATGGTGAAAGTGGAAGAAAGCAGTTATGAAGAAATGAGCATGTCAGCAGAATTAAGAATCTGCAAATGTGTGATGTGCTAAATCAGTAAGTACTTGTATAGTATGTTCTTTGTAAAATGTGTACCATATCTGATATGAGGTAATAAAGCAGTTGTGTTCTGTGAACAGTGAATGTCCCCATGGACCTGCACAATGAAACCAGGTCAAAGTCCCCCAGAAGTTGCAGGTATGCCCAGTGCAGCACACACCCTAGATCTGCCATTATAGAACAAAAACTGCAATGTTCCACCAGATGCCTGAAAACTGGAGTACTGAAAAGGGAGCAGTTTCCTAGTCTGATGCAGAGCTGCATTAATTAGAGAGTGTCTTAGCACCAGAGCTATGAAAAAATCCTCAGTCGTGTAGTCTGGCGCAGCAGTAAGAAGAGAGCTGGCCAAAAACAGCTGCAGGGTATTAGTTTAATGGTGACTGCCGCAGAAGGATGTGGGAGGGCTTTGGCCAAAGAACCAATGTCTTGAAAAGGTTGCAAATGCAAACTGCCGAGGGGGTTGTGCCAATTACTGTAATACATTTACTGTATGATGTCATTATTGATCATATCACTTCGAGATGTGATTTGCAGTCCTACTGCAACGTTAACAAAATGTGTTTCCCATGTTGAGATTACACTCGGTTCTTCTCGGCACGCAGATTGTTTCGGGGTTTGAGTTTCTGTGTCCATTCCCCCCAGGAAAAAAGGGGAAATTCAGGGAAAGAAGCAGAGACAGGGAGGGAGGGGGACCGGCCCTGACATCCAGTTGGCTGAAATTTTCTTGGCCCGAAATGGTGTTCTTTCAGATACTGATAGGTCTTAGGGTTCCCTGGGGAAGGAAAGAAGAGAAGCATTCTTGCTCTTTGTACGAGATCTGTTCTGACCCCTTTTGCTGTTATAATTAGGTTTTTTCCCCTTGACAGTGTTAGAGAATTTCCTATTGAATTTGCTAATCTTATCATCTGCTGAGGCATAGAACTGCTAGAAATAGTCAGACATGTTAAAGGAAGAAATCCTCTATTATGCCTTTTAGCCAATTCTCTGGCACTTGTCATTCCCACCACCACAGAGACAAGGGTTTGGGCCTGACTAGGTTAATTGAGAATAATTATGAAGGCATTAAATACAGAGCTATTATTGTTAGTCTTAAAAAACAGGTTTTGTTATGGAAAGTATACTAGAGAATAAATGCAAGTGCTTGTGTAATTGCATACATAGTGCAGCTAAGCTTTACAGACCTCACATACAGTTTTGCTTGGAAGTGAGGGTGACGCTTGCATTAATGACACCTACAGCCAGTCTTGTACTAAATTAGAGACTAAATTAGAATAGTCCTATGATAATCTACCTTAAATTTGTCTCTAGAACTTTCCAAAGCTATGACAATAGTTGCCACGTAACACTGCAGTACAGTCAGCATCCTTCTTACCAGCTTCCCAGCACATAATTTACACCAGCTCCACGCTTCAGCCTTGCTCTTACTGCGTGCATCCTGTGCTGATTCTGGGCCACCTCAGCATTCACAGTGTCAGGGAAGTCGTTGCTTGACTGTGTGAGCTAATCGTGAGATTGATTTGAACCACTAAAAGGGCACAAAGGAACTTTCTGGGGGTGAAAATCCAATCGTATGTACATATATATACATATATACATGTGTATGTGTATGTGCATATGTATCCTAGGTATATGAATAGGATTAGATATATGTATATCCAATATCATTATATATGTATGTATACATAAATTCTGCTGCTGAAAAGCTATTGAAGAATAGAGAGAAATTTAGAGACACTATTGAAAGAGATTCTGTGAGGTCCCTAACTGTGTTTTAATTAGAGAAGTAATTAATAGTTTTTAGAAACAATTTTTTTTTCTTTTACCAACAAAGGCCTTTTTGTGGATTCTACATGCCTGGCTTGTTTGTTTGTTTTACACATTGTCATGGTTTTAGCTGGGATAGAGTTAATTTTCTTCACTGTAGCTGGTAAAGTGCTGCATTCTGGACTTAGTATGAAAACAATGTTGATAACACACTGATGTTTTAGTTGTTGCGAGGTAGCACTTACACTAGTCAAGGACTTTTCCAGCTTCCCATGCTCTGCCAGGTGCACAAGAAACCGGGAGGGGAGAGGGCACAGCCAAGAGAGCTGATCCGAATTGGCCAAAGGGATATTCCATATCATGTGACGTCGTGCCCAGCATATTGACTGCGGGGAGTTGGCCGGGGGAAGCAGCAATCATGGCTTGGGGACTGGCGGTGTCGTTCGGCGGGTGGTGAGTGGTTGCAGCACTTCTGGTTTTTTCCTTTCTTCTGAGGTTTCACCTCTCTCTCTCATTATTTTCCTTTTCATTATATTATTATTATTATTATTATTATTATTTATTATTACTGTTTTATTTTAATTATTAAACTGTTCTTATCTCAACCCATGAGTTTTCTTGCTTTTGCCCTTCCAATTCTCTCCCCTATCCCACTGGGTTGGGGGGAGTGGGCGAGCGGCTGTGTGGTGCTTAGTTGCTGACTGGGGCTACACCATGATACACACATAATGTCAAAGAGCAATGGAGTATCCTTGCCACAGAATAAATAGGCAATTCCTTTAAAATAACATTATAACAGATGGCTTTGACATCTACGGTAAACTCAAGGACAAAAAATTATTTGATTAAAATTTCTGTTTTCTGTTCTGTGTTGGAGAACTCAGTCCATAAGCAGAGATCCAGCAGACTTGCAAACCTTCGAGAGAGAATAGACTAAGACTAAACAGTAATTTCTCTTGTGTCATGGAACCCAGTTACAGATTTTAGATAAATTTGAGCAGGTTGAGTGATGCACTAAGTATGCACCAGCTTATTGAAGTCACAGTCTGCATCTAAGGAAGAACTGAATCTTTCAGATATTGCACAGAACAATTGCTGGAACAGAACTTTTGTTAAGGTGACCATTTTGTGACAGATATATCTATTATTATGAAATATATAAACATTTTACAAATGCAATCTAGATCAATAATAGAAGATTTTTATTTTGAAATTCAGCCTCTGCTAATAAAGTTTTTCTCTCTATGCTTATTTATCTTAAAGAATATCAGTTATTTCAAGCAAGTAGTTCTAAAGATATTAATGTATTTTTGTGATAAAAGACAACCAATATGTAAGTTCTAGTCCAATCTTCAGTTTTCAAAGCCACAATACACTTTTCAGATGAAGGGAACGTTTTTGTTTAAGAATTGCATTCCAAATGATGAACTAAAAGTTAAATAGAGCTTTTAGTGAATTGCAAATGATGTTATTTGAATAAAGAAAAGCTAGTCAGAGTATTGAAATCATTGAGAAACATTTTGAAATTAATAAACTTGGAAAGAAATCTAATGCTTTTTCTGCTTGGCCGAGATGTTAGAACCTCTATGACGATTCAGAACTGCATTTGGAAATAGCAAGGATAAATTTTCCTTTTTGATTTCATGGTTAGACTAGGGTAGGTGGGTAGGTTAGTGTCAAAACCTATGTTGTAAAATTAAGGACAAAACCCCTTTTTGTCCTTCATGTGATTCCTGTGACTCTTACCATGGTCAAAAAATCCAAGAATGGAAATATTATATACCTGTTCTATGAGAAAATTAAAGAGAGAAGTAATTGTATGATTGTTAGAACTGGCCAGGAAAAGGAAATCTTTTGCTGAAAAAGAATTTTGCGTCTTCCAAATTGGAACAGAAATTTGTCTTTTGGTTGGGTGGTGTTTGTTGTGTTTGTTTGGGTTTTTTTTTAAAACCCAAACAAACCAAGCAACAAACAAAAAAACGCAACAAATTTTCTTTAAAGAGAATTTTCAGGGGACAAGATACATTTTTGGAGAAATTAAATGAATGGCCTAATGTAAATTGGGGTTTGTGTGTTTTGGCAGCAAATGGAAATTTTTCTGGCCAAGAGTAGGTGATTTTTGCATAAAGGAAGCTTTCTATCATAAAATTATTTCAACACAGAATTTCCAGTTGTTTGTAACTGTTATAATTCTTGCTATTAATAATAGCATACTTTGTATGCAGATCCTCTCTAAATACAAAAGGAGAACAGCCCCTGTTCTTAGGACTTCACTTTACCATTGTTCAAAAAACAAATTTTTTCTCATCTTTCAATGGCTAAGTTATTCTAAGAAAGATCAGCTGCTTTTTTCAAAAACAGGCCTTAAAATTGCCTCAGATTTTAGTATTCTCCCCATTGACTGAATCCTGAATATCCTGTTGACAATGAACTTCCATAGCTTAACTCTTCAGCCACATACAATTTCTGCATCGTGAGGCAAATACAGAGTCTGTATATCTATATAATAATCTGGGATGAATATAAAAAATAATGTCATAGATGTGCTCATGGATGCTAAACAGGTTTAAACACACTGATGAGGATTTCACGCTGTCTATAACAAATGCATGCTTTTAGGTTTTAGATAAGGAGAGTGCCTTTTGAAAAGGAACATACTTAGCACCGGAGCTGTATTTAGAAACTAGCGAGGAGGAACCAAGCAGCACAGTCCACAGAATTTCAAAGGACAAAATATAAATTAGACTGGAAAGCTGTTAATGATTTTGCTTTGTTCCAGATGAGACTTGGTCTATGAAAATTTGCAACGTTGTTGGTTTCTTGGGACTACTGTACTTTTGTGCAAGTATTATTGAACACTTAAACATTTCACATTCACAAGACTGAATTAATAATGTCCCAAAGAATATTTCAGTTGTTGCTTAAACAAGACATTGAAAGCTGTTACAGCTCTATAGTTGCTATTATCAGTAGTTATTTCTTTTCACACTTTCCATACTTGTTATTTCCAGTGATAAATTGGGAGGAAACACATTTTTTACCCTCCATGTTAATAATTAGGACACCAGTGACAAAATTTTATATTTGGAAAAAATAGCTGCAAGAACAAAATGGTAATTACTGTAGGCACTCCAGAAATACTTGATGGGCACTCTGATTTGTGAGATAACTAATTTGCCAACCACATACAGCACAACTACAGTAACTTCTAAAATTGTTTTGTCATCATAATTATACCTTGTGCCAGCAGTTCTAAGCAAAACTTGCTATTAGCTTAATTGAGGAAAGAAGTGAAGTGAAAAAATATCTGATCTAATGGCCCGAAAGCTACAGCAAACCCAAGAAATAGGTCCCTGGAGCATATAGAGGCGAATTCCTGATCCTGGAGCACTAAGGATAAATACTGCCATTTACTCCAAAGGTTCTTCATGAATAGATGCACTCAATGCTTTTGCCTATTTTTGAAACAAGTCTTGGAATTAATTCAGCAATGTTTACTGTACCTTTTACCAAGTAGGTGTCCTCATGGCTTGGTTGTGGTGCTGGGAGGTACCTCTGCTTTATTCTCTACCAGGAGGGAATAACTGAATCACTGAGAAACTGAATGAGAAGCGTATGAAACATAGTATGATGGGAATGACAGCTGATCATCATGTCTCCAAAGATCAGACACTGGCAAGTTTCACTGATGTCCCTACAAGTTAGAGAGCTGGGATTTGCTGGCAGAGAACAGCAGTGGCAATGATAACCTACTCCCTCCCATCCTGCATCGTTTCTGGAGGAAAGGACGACACCTGCATTTGCTGACAGTGTAGCTGCTATTATGCAGAATGGGACTGGAGCCTGCCAGACTTGAAGAGCACAAGGAAAGGAAAAAGGGAAAAAAGAAATTTGCTTTTCAGATGTAAAAACTTATATTTTGTGAATTTAACACATGGGCTTCCAAAGAGATAACATCCACAGGTACTTACTTTCCTTGCTCTAACTGGCATAGGGTTTCCTTGGCACACTGTAAGCAGGACCACATGATTTTATAGCAGTGTCTTCTACATGAAATACTGCTGCTGGAGACTTGCAGCAGCACCTTCTAAAGTAGCACTATTTACAGTGCTGACTTCCACTCTTGTGAACATTGCTGCCTTCTCAGCAAGACTCATTTGGTGTATTTTTAGGTAAAAAGGATTCCTGTGCTTTGTCTGGTAATACTTATAAATGGGGGAAAAAAGAGACTCAGATTTGTTTTAAAACAATAGGTTCTAGGGTTTAATTTAATTATTTTGCTGCTTATTCTTCAGTGTCTAGGATAAAGCTGATCATCTTGGCTTCCGATCTGCCTGTTTGTCAGCTCTTATTTTAAGTAAATTAATGGGAGTTAGTTTTGAAGCTCTGCAAAATGATCCAAGAGTCAGCAACTCAAATCCAAAAGATTTTTTTCATATTTTTGGAAGTCATTAATTTCTCCTAGAATGCTGTCATGATTTTTACGTTAGTGAAGGGTATTATGTTGTCCTGAAAAATACTCTCTATTTTGTTCATTAATGAAAGAAAGTAGTGATTCTTCCAATTTGAGTGCTTTCATTCTTAATTTATATTGTTCATCATTTTTGCTAGAAAACTATATAGAATAAAAGACAAATCTTCACACAGGATGAGATCTTCATTTTACTGGGCACTGTTCAGATCCATTTGCCGTTCTTGCTCCCAGGAATTTATCATCAACTGGCAAAACAATTAGTATGGCGAACTTTATATATGCCTAAGGGAAAGTAATACTTAAAGTGACTATTTAATGTTTTGTAAGTTAGCTATGAGCATGTTTACCATTTGAAATTGTGTAGTAATAAAACAGTGATACTCAGAAAGACTGTTTTGGGGACAGCTATCATTCCCACTGGCTCTGGAAAGCAGAGTCTCCTGTGTTATTTGGAAGTAATAGCAAGGACCATTTATGACAAAATACTTTTCTGTTCCAAATTCTTAGCCATTGTGAATTTAAGGGACTTAAATCCTTAAAAGAGCTTATTTTTGACTGAGAAAATACTGTCTCTCTTTCTTTCCCTTTATTTTGAAAGCTGATGTAAAAATTATGTTAAAAAGGTGAATTTCAGGCGAATCTGTGGCACGTTCTTCATACTAAATTGGAGTTTTATCAAGAGCAGCCTTGGAAAGTCTGAGGGGTGACAGTTAACTTTGAAGAGTGGTGTTACCTGATTCTTAAGGATTATAGAATATGGTTTTTTCTGCGCCAAATGGATAGCCTTTCCTCTTACTGATGTGTGTATCTTATTAAACAAAAGAAGGTGTATAAATAACTGTGAAAATAATGAAATACTTCTTTTTAACTTGAAGAAATAGTCTTATTCCAATAGCCATTAAGGGTATAAAACAGAAACCTTAATTTGTCTTGCATTTTTTCTTTAAATACAAGCTTGATAAGTAAATTTGTTATTTTTTAGTAATCTCAAAACATTGTAATATGTATAAAACTCTTCAAATCAGCCACAACTTAGAAAGTTATATCTTTAACCATGTTTTGCCCAGAAACCTTTGTCCTTTCCTAGATATTGTGGTTTTAGCTTGCTTTATTTTTCCACTCTACCAGGTTTTGTTAAAATGCTGATATTGAACTTTGCAGAANAAGCTAGTTCCTAAGACAAAATTTTGAAACCCCACAGCACCTCTTCCCAAAACTTCCCCTGAAAATTTTTGCCAGAACTCATATGTTTTCCCAGGTCTTATAGATAGGCAGCATTTAGAAATGATTCAGGGAGATGGGTGATTAATCGGTATAAATATTAAATAAATAAATAAATGGAAGTTCTCCTTAAAGTAGCCATTAATCTTTCATATTTGCNNNNCCAAAATGCTTTGGGTAATTGTTAAAACTGAAGTAAGGATCTTGTAATCCTGAATAAAAGTAAGATAGTACTAAGTATTTCCTGTCTTAAAATAGCAACCTGCTAATGTTTAGCACATTTCTTTTCAAATGCCTTTAATGAGATTTCAGTTACTGTCAAAAATAAAAAATGCTAATAAATATTAGGTCTAGAAGCAACCAATATTTCAGGCAATAGAACATACATCTTAGCAGTAGGTGTTAATTATTGACAGCTATATTAGTTTAAAGTTTGAATAAAATATTAACAGACAATTAGTTTAGGAAAGGTTTTAGCGCTTAATTAGAACTAAAGTGTAATACTCTGTCTGGGGCTTGATTACCTTTTATTTCTGCTTATCTGACTATTCTGGTGTTACCTTCCTCTGATTTTATTAGTTTATGTGAATAAGCAAGCTCATCAGTTACATTAGAGCAGAGTCTGGGGCCTGGACTCAGTTCTACAAATAAGCTGTAACTCTACTACTGTCTAGTATCTGTGCTTTAAATAGTCTCTATAACAGTATTTTGTACAAGACACTTCTGAGGCCCTCTGATTTTTAGACTGTGGAATAGAAAAGGGATAATCATGATAATTTAAAAATCAAAGTTTAAATCTGTTTTATGGTAAGCTAATCCTTAAAACTTTATATATTTCTGGAAGAGAATAGCTGAGAGATCGTATTTTTGAGTAGAAGGCCAGCAGATCTTAATGACATTGACTTATTTTAACAGAGTTAAAAATGTTTACATATGATGGTGAATTTATGTCTGTACCCCTTAGCTCTGTCACCTGTAGCCTGGTTTTCAGGAGCAGCAAACAAATGTCCCACAGACTTACCCCAAAACGCAAGAAATATTAATATAATCATATACTTAACTAACAACTCTGCCTGAGAGACGGTTAACGATTGCCCTCAGAAACCACAGTATCTAGATTCACGCACATTCATGCAGAAATACTTTTAAGTATCTGTTTGAATAATAGTATAATTCTGCGGTTTACTTGTCTTAAAATGATGATTTGTTGGCTGAGGTTTGGTTTTTTTTTTTTTCAAACAACATGTAGTATTTTAATTGCATGTAGCAGTGCTGCTGGTGCAGAATTAAATAGGAGATCTGGCCGCAGTCAAAACTCTGCCTTGATTCCCTGTCATAGTGCTGTCAACCTGCAGTGTTTGTAAAACTGATTCTGAGGGAGTGTTCATATTAGAGCTTGCATATTCCTTTGGCTGACATGCAGTTACCAACAGATAGGCATGTTTAGAGCAGTCTGATACTAATATCCAGAGAACCATTATATATAATAATAATGTTCACCACCAAGGGAGCAAAGCTATGTAGTTGTACCTATTTGTTTCTCTAACTCAAATAAAATTGTGTTTGTAAATTTCTATGAACAGATTGACTTAAATAATGACTCGTGTTTTAAATATTCTTGCATTTTTTGCATGCAAATCATAAAATAGATTCAGAAGAGAGATGTCAAAGCTGGCTAGTTCACCTGCTTACCCCAGGGTGGGA
>WEKW01010170.1:3202-16530 GCA_013389905.1 Sula dactylatra | reverse complement strand
TCATCAAAAACACCTGACAAATAATGGACCCTAATTTCACTCCTGTTAAAAGAAATTTTAAAGTGGATATTAAAAAAAATGCATGAACATACAGAAATAAAACCATGGTAATTTTACTGGGCTATTTCTGTGCTACTTAAAGAAAACAAGAATCTATAAAAGCAGTTATTAAAGTCCACAAGAAGTATGGGATGCCATATAAGCCATCTGCTCAGATTATCCAAAAAATTTCTACAGAAAATCTTTGCAGACCCCTTAGCAGTCACCTCCATGTTTTCACCAGCTGCATTAATAATTGAATAACCAAAACTCAGTTTTGAACATGGAGATGTGTGATAAAGTTGCTTCCTGAATCAGAGCCCATATTGTGGGCTTCTTACTTGCTGAGAAGTCAGTGCTTATTGAACAATTTATTAGCACCACTGTGGGACTACTATGAATAACTGTTTGGTTTTATATGAGCAAGGAAGGATATTTTCTAAAAGTGGAAATATGAAATAAGGTGACAGAAAATGTGGTAACAAGAAATTTATGAATGGAGTTTTGATCCAAAAATTTATCGGCAATGCACCTTTTCAATGTGATGCCCATCTCTTGTCATCCTCCCTTTAAGACTGTGTCCCTCCTACTCCCATTGAACAAACCAAACATATTTAAATTGGTTTGACTGATTAAAGAAAAAAGTTATCCAAGTATAACTTCCTTCTTAAGATATTGTAATTAGCATGTGTCTAGATAGTAGCTTGGTACCATTTGTTTA
The DNA here is from genome assembly GCA_013389905.1 of Sula dactylatra. Taxonomy (NCBI): domain Eukaryota; kingdom Metazoa; phylum Chordata; class Aves; order Suliformes; family Sulidae; genus Sula; species Sula dactylatra. The sequence continues at coordinate 15,770 of WEKW01010170.1, read as the reverse complement.
ATAAAGAAAATAGATGAGCATTTTGCAGGGTAAATATAGTTAGTTTGGCAATTTAATCAAAACAGTGGGATTACCATTTTGCTTGTATTTGTCTATGCATTTAATTGAAACAAATGTGTGTGCAGGTGGACCAATCCTGAGTGCACAAAAAATGGACAGCTAAGTCCATATTTTTACATATGCAGTCCTCTCAACTGGAATTGCAAGCAAATTCTCGTTTCACTAGAAACTCCTGAAAAGGGGAAAAAAAAGGGCAGTTCTTACCCAAGTGAGGTCATAATGTTAAATATTGACCAAATGTTCAAGAGAGATGTTCTGGGGAGTATTAGGGTTTTCTACAACACAGTAAGATCTGGAAAGGCTTATTGTTCTAACTGTGATAGTTGAGTTTTTAGAAGACATGGGAATATAGTGACTTTGTTTTTTATTTTTGAAATTACAATCTTGCCTTAAAAAAGAGTTTATGTTTTAGAGCAGGCTGTAATTATCTGCATGAGATCCGTTATCCTTCTTACAGTGGAACTAGTTTCTAATAAAAAGAAATCTAGAGTGATATTTTAAAAATCCTTGAGAAGAGAAACCATTGTGGAGGCTGACCACCTTCTTTGCATGGAATTAGGGGATACCAAAGAAAAAATATGAGCATTTTATTTCAGGGAATATGTATTTTTCTCTCAGATGTACATTTTTGCTCCTCCAGCATCCATTTCAGCTATCATAAGTTCCATATTAATNGTTTTCTGAAATCAAAATGTGAATTCAGCTTTTTTTTATGGATGGTGAACTGAAGGCAAGTCCTTTCTGTCTTTTTTCTGTTTGCCTTGATTTGTTTTTAGAGCAGATTTGCATTTAGAACCCAAGACTATTTCATTTGGGGTTTTTTTCTGGGAATTCACTTTCACTAAATGTGGGGTGATACAAAAGTGTCATATACAAGATTATAATTTGGAAAAGAAATAAAAACAACCAACCAAACTGCTGTCACTCTGGGAAAGGAAAATAATGTTTTCACTGAAGGGTCCCTCATCCCCATCTTCATCATCTTTATAAAAAAACCTAAGAAATGCTTTAACATCTTTTTATCTGCAAGTTATAAAAAACATACACAAACATGCCACAACATTTTTATGTAGTCAAAGCTTTGTAGAATAAAATATATCCTATAATTCCAAAACTCCATTGGAGAATGAGGAAATTACTGGACTTAAATCCTCAGGATTAAAGGATGACATATCTGTATCGTGTTTGCTATTGCATGTATTTCATGAGCTGGCCAGACAGCTGGAAAAAATATTTGCTAATTAGATTGCAGAGAAAGGGTTGTCACCTGAAGTTAGTATTAGCATCATCAGTTGCAAATAATAATGCATGGCTGAAGCTCAAAGCATCGATTTCGGTACGCTTCTTATATTTTCAAATATTCCTACTGCAGTTTCATTACTTTCTTCACAAAAATCAAGCAGATGATGTATTAATCCTCTTTCATCTCTGTAGGAATGAATAACTGTGGAAAACATTTTGATATTTCCATGGCTTGAGGCATCAGTGCCCACAGAGAAAAATGTGTCTTTTTTCAGCAAAATCTTTAATTGTTTTCTCAGTTGAAAAAAGTACTATATTGTTGGTAATGCACAAAACTCCCCTTGCCCCCAGGTTATCATTTTATCTATGGGTAAATCTTGGAAAACTACAATAATTAATTTGCTGTCAGAAGTGATGTATATGAATAATACTATGGTGCGCTTTTTGTTCTTTCAACAGCAACCTTGAAAAGCAATTTTCCTTGTTTTCTCCATTTTCACATTTCTTAGCACCAAAAATCTTTCCAGAGTTTTTATTCTTGAAAGCTATGCTAGAATTATTTTTATGATCAGCTTGTTTGTATGCTGTCTTGCATCTTACTGTCCACCATGAAGAACTGAGAAGCTGCTTCTGCATAAATTATGTGAAACTTTATGCAGTTATTCCCAGTTTTGCTGAGCCATGCAACATCATTTCTCATTGTGGAAAGCAAAGGGCTTTTTTCTTCTTTGTAGGAGGTTCATCTTGAATTACTGATGGAATAATATTATCACAGTCACAGTTATGATCCATTTAGGGATGTAACTGAACCAGCTAAAAATGCATAATTAATACTTAAATTCAGTCTTGCATGTGAGCACTCTGCCTGTTTTGCACTGTAGCCTGGATTAGTACACCTTGGATATTGCGTTCCATAATAAATATAAGGGATAAAAATATCTTTAGGGAACAAGTTAATAGTGTCAGGTATATCTATAAAATAGGCTACAGCTACACTGAAAATATGTTCTAATCTGTCTTTCTTTGCATTTCTGTAGTAGTTGAAGTAATTTCTGTATGAAGTTTAGAAGGAATTTAATGATCTGCTGGCACTGAATTTAAGAGGCTGAGTAAAAACTATTGTTGTTTGAGATCAGAAGTGTACAAATTTATCTCAAGAAAGTGGTTTGAAAAAATGAATCAACCTGCAGCAAACAGCTCAGATTCATTCCGTCTGTAATTGCTTGGGGAGGGTTACCACTCAAAATATTTCTGTCGTTCCCACTTCTTTGCCTCTGTCTAACTGAAGTCTTCACTCATAAAGCAGTTGTCTGCATTGAGATTTGGTGCAATCTCCTCTCTTGGTTTCTTTATGCTTTGATTTGGTTTGTTTTCTTTGAGAGATTCTTCAGTCTTCTGAAGCTTTGAGCAGTCACTGTCTTAAGCTCACATCAAGTCTGTAACTCCTTGTGTTACGTGGGGCCCAAAGCCTCACTCCTCCAGTCTTCCCAGCAGCCCAGCACGTGCTAGCTATCTGCTACAATGAAAACCTCTGCCTGGCATCCTCCTCTATTTATAGGCTGTTGACCCTAGATAAAAAGTTCCAGAAAACTCTCGAATGGCCTCTGCTGAGAATTTCTAGGCTCTGCCAGAACAAGTTGCCTTGCTGTCTCATTTCAGCTGACGCATTTCGCACTGAAGTATGCAGTTAAGTATAATAATGGCCATATACTAGAACAGTTAGCTCATTAAATAATCACTAAAAAGCCCTTTCAGAATTTTTTCCCTATGTACAATCCTTACCTGGATGATAAATGCAAAGTAAAGAAGCAGAAGCTAAGAACAATATTTTTTTCTTTTTTAGTCTCAAATACGAAGCCACAGTATTGACTTCTTTTCAGATATGCAAGTCAGTGCAGTCTTATGATAGCACAATAGAAGAACCTTGTTTAATCAGTTATTGTTCAAAGCCTGTTTTTTCAGTGTGAATTCTGTACTGGAAAAAAGCTTAATCACAGGTACATTGCTTAGTGTTGCTGTGCAAAGGCTTCAATGATTGATTGACCCTTGCTCTTAAACATGAAACACTGAATGAGGAGATATCCCTGAAAAGAAGCATGTGGAAGGGTCAGACTAAAGCATTTTACCTTCCTTTTATGCCCCCTTCTGTGCATAATGCATAATCAGTTATTTTTAATGACTTTTGGACCACTGGTCATGACAAAAATAAATTCAATTTGAAATAAGGAAATAGAGCAAGTAAATGCTATCCAGATTTTTGCCTAGAGCTTTATCTTTTGTTGCTTCTGTTTTCAATTGCATATTTTTTATATCGCATCATTTTCCAGCCCATCTTACTCTACAGATTTTTTGACAGTGTCACAGTACGATTTTCTTTTTTATAGGTACATTCAGGAAGAGAACATCATGAAGATATTCGACATCTTTTCAGATCTCTGTAGGAATGGGCATTTAAATATGTGATTAAAGTAAACCTGTTTTTTTAATTGAATTTGTTCTTTTTTCCAAGTTACTGATTTTTCAACGAACAGTGAACAAAACAGTTGAACAATGCATTATTTTCTTGCATAAGCAGTAAGAGATGGACATTTGCCCAGAGAAAAGCTGGACCAGAGTAAGACATCACAGCTCCTTTAGTGTGGGTAATTAATTGCCCTTCTGACAGTTGTTGCTTCTGTTGGCAAGGTGGTTTGTGAAAGCACTCCCTCTATGCTCAAGCAAAATTAGCTATGTTTGCTTAAGCAATTTCAATAGGTGTTTTGAGTTAGTATGGACCGGAGTGCACTGGGGAGTGTTCACGTGAGCCACACAGCTGGCAGGGCTGCAGTGGGAGGTGTTTTCAGCCAGTGACAATACATGCAGCCGAGAGCCATAACATTTCATCCATCCCAGTTCAATCCACCAGCCTCACTGAACCGCAGACTCGCACCAACATGTGCATCCTCACCATATGTACCAGCCCAGAGGAAACCATGTGGAGAGCAGTGGGGTCCAAGCCCTTCCTTAGTCACAGGATGGGACACCTCTGCACCTGCTTCTAGGGCACTGGGTGCTAGGGCAGAGGTGGTTCAGGGACTGGGTTTTCTTGTGTCTCTCCTGTTGAGGCTCTTCCACTTTGCGTAGATGAGTATTCACTGTGCCAGTACTTGGTAAGAGCCAGCGGGTACTGCCAAGTGCAACAGCTTTAAAAGAGAGATTGACCTTCTTGGAGGTTACCATGCAACATTCCAGTCTTTACCAATGGGTAGGAGAGGGTTCCCATAACAAGCCTAACCCTGGGTTCACAGAGGCTTCCACCTCCAATCCAAGACTCAGTTCAGCAGAAAAGCATGGAAATGTTTAACAAGTTGAACTTCAGGAGTGAAGGTGGGTGAATTTGACAGTTCCAGAAAACCTTAGGAATGAACTAGAGCTCTGCATAAAGCCACAGTGGCAGAAATACAGGAACCTACATACAACTGTGGCAGCTCTGCTAGATGGTGAAGGGTTCTTGACTGGACAAGACCCTGAGCAACCAAATATAACTTCAAAATTGGCCCTATTTTGAGCAGGGGGCCATGACCAGATGACCACCAGGGTCCCTTTCCAGCCTAAGTTTTTCTATGCCTCTGTGATTCTTGTTGTATTTAGATGTTAGTTCAGCCACTGTTTAGATATAGGTTTATCCCAGTGTTGTGGTTTAGCCCCAGTCAGCAACTAAGCACCACACAGCCGCTCGCTCACTCCCCCCACCCCTGTGGGATGGGGGAGAGAATCGGAGGAGCAAAAGCAAGAAAACCCTTTGGTTGAGATAAGAACAGTTTAATAATTAAAATAAAATAGTAAGAATAGTAATGGTAATGACAATAATAATGGTAATGATAATATAATAAAAGGAAATAATGAGAGAGCGAAACGACACCCAGGGAAAAGAGGGAAAAGGGAAAAAAACCACAAGTGCTGCAACCGCTCACCACCCACTGATTGACACCACCAGTCCCTGAGCCATGATCGCTGCTTCCCCCGGCCAACTCCCCCCAGTTAATATACTGGGCATGACGTCACATGATATGGAATACCCTTTGGCCAATTCAGATCAGCTCTCTTGGTTGTATCCCCTCCCCTCCCGGCTTCTTGTGCACCTGGCAGAGCATGGGAAGCTGGAAAAGTCCTTGACTAATGTAAGCGCTACCTAGCAACAACTAAAAACATCAGTGTGTTATCACATTATTTTCATACTAAGTCTAAAACACAGCACTATACTAGCTACAGTGAAGAAAATTAACTATCCCAGCTAAAAACATGACACCCAGTCAGTGTGTTGCAATTATGCTTATTTGGTTTTTGTGTAATTATAGTGGCAAATACTGTAATAATCACAATTGGTAGCAGTCAAAAATCATCTAAATAGATATATTTTTGTGTAATTGAAGCAAATTGAGAAAATTATCCAAGACTTTAGTCGTAATCCTCAGTGGCATATAAAACTGAGCAAACTGCTATTATTTTTTTGTCACAAGCACCGATATTTCTTTTGGGACAATTCCAGCCAATAAGATAGTTCTTGCGGGTGAGGGGTAGGGTGTTGTGTTACCAAACTATCTCCTCATCCCTCATTCCCCTTACCCCTCCCAGGAATTTGCTGTAACCTGTTTCTCTCAATTTATAAGCCTGATGTGCAAAAATGTCTAATCATAGTTTTCCAGTAGAAGAAACTAAACTTGTCGTAGCTGTTAGAGGGGAAGTTTATGCTCTGTGACTCAGAAGGGAGAAGCTGATAGGGATTTTGTTTTAATTTTCTTCTATTTCATCTTGACTTTCCTTCGACTTCTCCCTGCACTCAGTAATCTACCTTTTGAGCCTACAAACAGTTCAGAGTCTGAAATTACTGGCATCACAGTGGCTTCGCTAGCAGGACTACATTGGTGCTGGAGGGGCACCAACCTTGATTCATCAAGATGTTCTTTTTCTAAGAAATAATATTGTCCTGGAGAATACATGCCCTCTGTCTAGGGGCTACTTCTCTGAGAAAGGTAAATGGAGACCTTAAGGTTTTTGTTGCAGAATTGGGTAGAACAGAAATATACTTTGTTCAAAGGAGTTTTGGGGCCAGATTTGTTAGTTACTGTAGGTAGATGATGCAGCTCTGTTGAAGACTATATACTAAGATTGACAGGCACATATCTTCTGGAAAAAAAAGAGTTATTATATTTTTAATATGTTAACAGTTTGTTATTAAAGAAAAAGGTTTTAGTGCAGACATCTGTGCAGGTATGTGTTTGCTGCCTGCTAATAAAGAGGAACTGTACAAATCCAAATTGTGCCATTAGCTGTTGGCTTTGTGACTGAGAGATGAGATCTGAAAGCAGAGGAAGTAAGAAGTTGGCAGCTGTACATTGGTGGCTGAGTGTCTGCTATTTCACTGTTGATGCTGAGTCAGAAATTGAGGCTGTGAAATGTTAATTGGCTTGCTAGGAAGTAGATGGGCATTGTGGCTTAGTTGATTAAGATAGTTCAACATTAAAAAGTGTCAGATGGAGAAGTTAGAGAGATCTGTGTTAAATCATTACTGTTTCTGAAATGGTAATTCAGCTTCTTTCATAAAACTTTCAATAATTAGTAAGTATAACTTTTAATTGCTTTTTCAGCCTGCAACATACTAAATTTATTGTTTCCAAGATATTACAGTAAACATTAGAAGTCATAGCAACCATTTTATGCAAAACAATTTTTTAAGGAATTTTATGCTAACTTCACCATTTTAATCAACATAAGTCACCCAGAACTAAGGGTATATTTCAAATGCAGCTATTTATGCAAAGAAGTAATAGTACCTTGAATTTGTTGCAATTAATTCTGTATGTGTTGCTTCTACTTATTTCAACAGGTGACTGAGCTAGAGTGTGTGAGCAGTCAAGCCAATGCAGTCCACACACATAAAACAGAATTAAACCAGACAATACAGGAGTTAGAGTCTACACTGAAGAAAAAAGAAGAGGTATTTGCTAACATTTATTCTTGGCTTTTCTGTTACATCATTTCTAAAGGCTTTGACTATTAAACTTGTGATGGCTGGTAAATATTGTAGTATTTCCTATAGATGTTATGAAGTAAAATCCATTTTTCAGCTTCTTTGAAATGATTAAATTTTTTTATTATGAATTGTATTAAATGATTAGTATTTTTCCATGTATATAATTACATCAGTCCAATATAGAGCTGGGTATCTGAACAACAAAAAAAAGTATCATTTTTTTAATGTTTGCTTTTACCAAGCATCTCTCTTTGCAAAAGTAAGTTGCATTGAGGCATATGTAGTTTCTACAGAGCAGTCATCACACTGATGCAGTCCAAATTCACTGAGAAGGGAAGCAGTCATAAGCATGCTTTCCTTCTTCTGGAGAGTAGGGTTTGGAGCAAGTAATAGATCAATGTCTTTTTCAGGCCAATCTGTTTTTCAGGCTATGTTAATATAGCTGACTTTTATGATCCCTAAGATCAGCCCTTTCCTTAAATGCATGCCAAACCCCCAGCCTGTAACTTGATGATATTTATTGTGCCATCTGCCTTGGGCGAGACCAGCAACAGGAAAATACAAGGTATTGGAGTAACACCTGTGCTGGCACAGGTCCTAGAGGAAAGCAGATTTGTGCCACAGAATGATTGAGAATCGCCCCTTTATGTATGGGAAAAAGGAGGTGAAAGGAGTTGCGTATGAAGGATTGTTTTCCCTATGTAAGACCAGATCCCTTGAGTCCTTCGTGACAGACACGGCGGGCACTGGTGTGCATGTTCAGAGGGGCAGTGCGTCTTGCAGGGTCTTGCCTCCAGTGGGGCTACTGTTAAGTGTTTCCAAGGAGGATGCATGAGAGGCACAGTAGTTACAGAATATCCTCCCAAACTCCCTCATACTTAAGAGGTTAGCCTCGGGTTGGTAATGTTTCCCATTTTGGTGCCCATGTGCTTTTGAATTATGCTGAGCTGTTGGATGCAAAGAGATCTTTCTGAAAGGAGTTCTGGTAGGTGACAATGCCGTTCTGGGGAAAAGTATTTATTAGTTTTAAGTTTAATACCTTTTGGTTTCATTAACTGTTTTTATTCTTGTCTCCTGGAAGTAAGCTGAGAAAAGGTTTCTCTTCCATTCATTATTGTATCCATATTTGTTATTTTTATACCTTATTACTTTCTTCTTGCTAAATTAAAGATACCATTTCTTTTAGACTCTCTTTTTACAGAAATCAATGGTCAAAGCAGGCAATTTTTTGATGCTTAGCCCTGCTGCTAGTGACATAATAAGCAGCTCACAGATGAAAATTGGATTTTTTTCTTGAAAAAATGGAGGATAGATTATAATAGAATTTAAAGTATAAAATTGTTTCTCTAATTACAAGGACTCTTAATTTTCTAGGAAAACATTACTTCAGATCTTTTGTGTGGGAGAGAAAGACTTGGACTTTTATAGCAAAGAAAATGCTTATCTATATTGTTGCTTATTCACAATAGAATTGCTGTTTTGGGACTGTGATTCAGGAATATTGGGAGCAGGGCTTAAACTTTATGTGCTATGATGGGTAGTACCTAACTGCCAGTTTTGATAGCATTGCAATGGCTTGCTCAGGAGAAGAAGCAGCAGCCAGCTTACCTGCACTGAGGCCAAGCCAGGTAATGTGTTGCTAGTGAGGTTGTTTCTTCTCCTTTAGGAAATAGAAAGATTGAAACAAGAAATCAACAGTGCCAGAGAGCTCCAGGCACAGAGGGATTCTTTGACCCAGAAGTTACAGGTGAGCTATAGTGTATCATCTTAATTTAGACAGAAAGGAAAAATGATCATCAAGTGATCAGTTCACATCAGCAACTTGTGCTATATTCACTGAAGGTGCCAGATAAATATGTAAGTTACATTGTGTTGCAAGGTGGTCGGTCAGGATGCTCCTTTGGAATTTGTACCAAAATTTTCACCTGCTGTAAGTCATTTTTTTTTCCTGAGGGAACAGACCCAAATTTCATTTACAAGTCCACAGAATACACTCAGGCTAGCAGATATACTTCATTGATACATGTTCTAGGCAATTCTGGTCTAATTTTCACTGCAGTGTCTTCCCATAGGTCTTGTGTGTCACTGAACTGTCAGGCCGTGTATCATCATGTTGGGATGAGTTTGTATTCAGCTTTTAAATGTGCTTTGAGAAAGTAAAGGTTAAAGTGTTCTTGTGTAGTACAGACTTCAAAAACACACGCTGACATTTTCTTGGAATTAGAATCATTGTGTTTTACTTGTTTTCTTCTGGGTTGGTTCTTTGTGTAAAGCCAGCTACCTCAGCCTACTGGAAGTAGTATGCCCTCAGTATAGCCTCACTTGCTACATCTGAGCTCCCATCCTTCTGTCCCTGGGCTGACCAGCCAGCACAGACATGCCTCCCCTGTGAAACCTGTCTTCTAAATGAGGCCAACCCAAAGCTTAGTTGGGTTTAAACTCTGAATTCAGACTTCAGAGTTTTGATAGGACTGGAAACTCAAGCATTAAATAGCTCCAAATCCAAAGTGCTGAAAGGTGACCCTCGCTGTTCTGTGGCTTGACCTAAATCATGCTGAAAACAAGCCCTGTCAGACTATGCACAACTTAAAAATCATTAAGCAGATATTCTTTGAAATGCATTACATGAATTGGAACCTCCCTGAATCTCATTTTAACTTACAGAATAAACCACATAAGAACAAAATTAGTTTATTCATTTTTCCCCATTCTTAAGTCAAATTATTTGGAAAAAGTATGTTATTACGGTGTTCCTTTAAAGACTGTTTTGAATACACCTGAGCTTGCCTATTCCACTCTTCCAAAAATTGTTGCTGGCTTTAGACTAAGCATGGGAGTTTTCAGCTGAAAAGGAACTTATCTGAGAGACTCAAAAGGAAAATTATAATGAAAGTTGTAAATTGTTCTAGCAGTAGCATATGCAAGAATTTCAGTGTGAGATCACATGAAAAGTAATAATGAGTTGAGAACTAGCTATCCTTAGAATTATGAGACTAGTAAGAGATGAAAGACGTTTTAGAATTAGAAAATGCTACGGTTTTATTAAAAATTATACTTTATGAAGTCAGTAGCTTCCTTTTGGTATATTTAGATCTTTAGTAACCAAATGGATATATTATGTATATATTTCCATATGTTATGTTGTAGGTGATCAGTTTCTAAAAATGGTTCTATATGATACCTATTCAAATAAATTTAAAGCTGTCTTAGGATCCAAGTTAAAAGTTGCCTTTCTTCAGCTTAAAGCTTATTACTGACCTGATGCAGTCCATCTAAAAGATATTGAATCTTTGCTTTGCTATAATCTTCCTGCTTTGATAATACTGACTTTCTCTGAGCCACTTCACCCCACATCTGTGATGTCGGTGAAATGGTGTTTTCTTCTGTAGCTCCAGACTAATCATCTCAAATCTGTTCACTTAGTTGACTCATCATCTGTTTTCAGGGTGATTGTTTCCAGGGTCCATATCTGTTCATCTTGCTCTTTTTTCTTCTGCTTTTTTCCTTCTTGTGTTTGCAAATGGATTATGTAATTCCAAAATATAGCTGTTGTGTATGGCTTGAATATTTTATTTGGATCCTTGCACTGAATTCTACAAAAGATTATTACAGTGCAAGCAACAAACATAACTTGTTAATAATTTATTTCTTTTCTAAAAGAAAACAATGTATGACAAATGATTGTGTCCACTGTAAGAAAAGCTTGAAAAAACAGTGTAAAATAAACCTTGTAAAGGGCCTGAATGTATCAGAAGAGTTAGTTTATTATTAGATGAGATTAATTGCAAATAAAGTTAAATGTCACAACTAGGGGAATAGATTATATCACATGGTCGCCTCTCCATTTCTTCCCATCAAGAAGCAACAGTTTTGAGGTACACTGACTTGTAATAGGAAACTGCAAATGAGCTGGACATGAACTTGTAATGCAATACTATTGCAAAAATCAATAATACTAATCTAGGGTAAATATGTATATGGATCAAATGTAAAATTTGGGAAGAAGTGTTTTCCAGAAATTAAAAGCAACAGCTCATGGCATATTTCAGTTAGCCCTACTTCCCATAAGTCATTAAATATGTTAAGCACAGGTTAGGGAAAATAAAACAGAAGGAAGTATGGGAGAAAGTATATCTGAGGCAGTGTTTGGGAAAGCTAAATATATATGGATTAGGAACTCTTTCAAGAATGGAATATAAAGTACACAAGCTGGAAGTTTAAACAAAAGAAGGGAACTCTTCTTGTTTGAAGAGATACAGGGCAAGGACTAGCAATGGAGAGTTAAAGGGAAACACCTTATGCTGAATATGGGTAGAAGTTCCTACATCTCACATAAAGCTTTTGGTTTTACCTGGGTGCTCCCACCTAACAGCTCACAGCAGAACAATTCCTCAGTTTAAGAGCATCTGAGGAGGGCCTGAAAGATGTTCAGTGCTAGATACAGGCCAATGGGCTGCTCTTCAGGCTCAGATGTCATGAAATAAAACCATATACATATCCATGGAGTTGTTCCAAAGTGATCCCTTTCATCACTGGCTTGCCTACTTACAAAAATTAATTATCTCTGGGGTAAGAGCAGTGGCAAGGAGCCTTCCTAGAGCTCATGCATTTGGTGAGTAGAAGAGGAGCAGTGACAGGAGAAGCAGGAAGCATGAGCAAGTGTGGAAAAACAGCAATCAGTTTTGTGTGAGCTAAAGAAAGGACTAGGTCATTCCTGCAGAGCTGAGAGGACCCTGAATTTCCCTTTTCTTCCTGTACTACAGTCACTTGGCCTCAGAGGGTCTTGAACACATGCAGTCATTACATTGGGTAGTGCTTGTCAGTACTATTTGGAGTGCAGGAGTAGAGTCAATGATGGAGAGTCTACAGAGTGTATGGACTGGGTTATAATCAGTTAGCTTGTTCATTTATAGCAATGGTGGGGTAGTTAATCCTTACATAAGCATGTATGTACTTTAATTTATATTGTTTCTACAAATACTCTTTTCAGTTAGCTTCCTTTAATGCTTTGGCAACTATATTATTCAGTGTTAAACAGATTAAACTAATTCTTCTCTTGGTCCTGGCAGCAAGGGGTAATTCTTGCTCTCGCTGTGCTGTTGAAGACCAGTGGCCAAAATTCTGTAATTTTTAACTTGCTCATTTACAACCAAAAAGTAAGGAAGGTATTCCAGTTCAGCTTGGATGCAACCCTTGGCTGCACAAGCAACCACAGCTATGAGGAGATCAGGTCCCCAAGGCTTTGCCTTCTCC
>WEKW01010169.1:11632-40143 GCA_013389905.1 Sula dactylatra | reverse complement strand
TTTGTACTTTTTAACAACAATTCTTTGTACTTTTTAAAACAAAATCTATTGCAGATTGAACACTCTTTTTTGGAGTTTAATACTTTCTAAGAGCTTAATACTTTTCAAAATATTGCTGCTTATGGTTTTTAGTTCAATAATGTATAAAGTTGTTCCAAGAAGTGCCATTCTGTATTTATTTCAGTATTTCTGAATGTATTTGCATTTCTGCTTTTTATATATATCAACAAGTAGTATCAAAGGAAAGTTAAAATAAGAAACCAGGAAACATGAAAATTATCCTATGGCCACCTGTGCCCTTTTTNTGGCCACCTGTGCCCTTTTTTCCTGTGCAAAACTTCTGCTCTGTTAGACTAAAACAAGCAGAACACAGATAACATGCCTGAAAGCAGTGTTTTTTCCCAGTAAAAGTGCAAGGAGTTGAGATCAGTTTTTTTTCTTTAAAGTTTTGAAATGAAGTATCATTTGCATAACTAAAATATTTCTGCTTAAATATTGTTCTGAAAAACATTTTGTAGCAATGTTGAGAAAGTTCTTCAATGTTTTACCTCTGGGGATGAAATTCTAAGTCCCCCAAAGTCAAATCTTATATTCACATTATCAAGGTTGAAGACACACTATTCTTTTTCAAAAGTTTATATCAGAACAGAAATACACATTTCTTACATATATACTAAGGATTTATCTGTAACAGTGATAACTGTAACTGTTAAAAATACTAGATCATGTTCTGGACTAAATGTGAATCTTATCGTAACTGAATGACTGCTCTTTGTACTGCAAATGAAAAAAAAAGCTGACCATATAGAACCAATGATAACTTGTCTATGGAAACACATCTGCCTAAAAATATTCACTATCTATGTATAATGTTCAGAGATAATGTAAAAAAAATTAGAAATTATATACTGCTTCAAAACATTCAGTAGCAATGTGGAATGGATAACCAGAAAAATCTTTCTCCAACACCTAATTTCTGTTCTGCAATAACCTTACAGTACAGCTGCCACTCTGTGTGCCAATCAGTGTGTAAAGTTTGATGCAATTATTGTTCTGTAAAGGAAAAATCTGCCTGAGAAGTTTTCACCCATACTTCATTTTTATGTCAGAATGCACTTCTTTTTGAGTGAGAGGAAGAATTATTATACAAGGGAAGAGATGAAAAGTCAAGGTAGGCTTTTTACTGCTAATAGTTCTAACTGGTGGAGCCACGTGATGCTGAAGTAGAAGAGTGGCCAACAAGACGTGTATGTACATGCCATAAAAGTGGTTGAGTTGCAATAATTATACCAATCTTTACAGCCCAACTAGGGGATTCCTACACAATACAATTATTGCAGAATATGAATTAGACATTCAAGTACAACCAGTGAGTGATGAATCACAAAAAAAAAAAGGAAAAGCATAGTTTTTCACCAATGATTTTAAAAAGTGCTCAATAAATTATGTCTAATAGATATACTATACTTTAAATAATTACCTTATTAGCAATGTGGAGCTATATGCCAGGAAGGCTGAGAAGAACTGGCCTTTTTGGCAAGGAACTTTATAGCTACATTTTTTTCAGTTTACCTATTTGTTTTTTATTTTTAAATTATACATAAGTATGCCAGTAAAAAGTAAGGAAACTGTGAGATTAATCTAACTTTTCCTTATTTTATGGTAGTTCTACAAACATTCTGTCTACATAGAGATTGTTTATATCTTAAAATAGGAAAGAAACATCTTAATGTTTCTGTGGAGGGCTTTTTGTGTCACTGAATTCTGAAAGCCTGTGGCATTTTATGAATGTCTTAAAAAAACCCTCAAATGAACCTAAAAACCCAACAAACAAAACAAGGTTCCTATTGAAGAACTGAGATATACTTCTAGTATATTATTATGGAGGTTGTTAATGATTTTGTACAATCATGTCTTTAATTTCTGAGCATTCACAGACCTTGAAACAACTTGTTGGTGTTATGTATAGAATGAATATGAATTTATGGTTTAAAATGAACTTATCACAATAAGAAAACACATCCTCAGTGAAATTTTTGTTTTGTGATATAATTTTGATGCAATGGTAAGTCAAATGCCTGTCTGAGGGGCTCTTATTATTTTCACGTCTTCCAGTGAGAATGTCAACTTTTCCATAAGGAAATCAAGCAGTTACATAATGTCAAGGCTTCTACTTTCATCTAAATTATGATAATTTCTTCTTCACCCAATCTCAAAATAAATTATGTTTGCTAGCCAGACAATTGTGTTAAGAATGCCACCTGACTTTCTTTTTGCCTAAAAAAGAAAAGAAAAAAAAAACAAACCCCCAAACCGCAACAAATAAAAAAATCCAAACAACCCACCCCAAACAGTCAAGAAAACCCCCAAACAAATCAAAAACACTTTTAGGGAGTATGTGGTACAAGACAGATCATTGCTCAGAATGCAGGAAAGCCAGAGCAAGGCCGGCTCAGACTGACTCTCGGTTTCTTGGGAATGGGTTGGGAAAGGAAGAGTGGCAGGTCAGCTGGAATGTGCTGAAAATAAAACCCCTAGAGAAACTGGGGGAAGTGGAACTGTACCATGGTGACCACAACAAAGATGGAGACTTTCTTTTAACAGAGCCGGATAGAAAAGGTAATCTGAACTATGAGCCGAGAAACTGCCTTCTGGTATTTGTCCCTGCTGGGTTCAAAGAAATAGTATGTTCTCTCTATCTTCTGTTAAACAAACAGTTCTGTACTAGTAAAATACGTAGATGAGTATCTTCTAACAAAGGGCTGTCTTCATGAGTTTGAACATTAGTTAAGTTGTCACACGGAAGGGAAAATATGTTTTACCATATAATCACAAAATAATTTAGGTTGGAGTGACCTCTGGAGGTTATCTGGTTTAACTTTCTTCTCACAGTAGGAACAATTTATATCAGGCAGCTAATCACCTGTATTGTACTGTATCACAGTAAAAACATTTTCCTAGTATGTAATTGGAATTTTACATGTTACAGATTGCGTTTGTTGCCTCTCATCCTGTCACTGTGCCCTTCCAGGACAAGTCTGGATCCATCTTCAGCTATATCTTTTATTAGGATATATTTGAAAACAGCAACTAGATCTACTCTTAGCCTTCTCTCTTTAGGATTGAACAAAACCAATTCTCTTACCTTCTTCTTGCACTTCATGCGCTGCAGGCCCTTGGCCCTTGACCATTTTGGTGCCTCTCTGCTGGATCCACTCCAGTGTGTCCATGTCTTTCTTCTTCTGCAGAGCCCCAGACTGGACATAGTGCTCCAGATACAGTCTCACAATTATTGAATGGAGGAGAATAATTCCTTCTAGCCTGCTGGTTACAGTCTTGTTAATATAGCCCAGAATGTGACTGGAAAAGACATCATCACAAAGACGCACTGCTGACTCATGTTTAACTTGTGGACCACTAGGTTGCCCAAGATCTTTTCTGCAGAGCTGCTCTATGCCTCAGCCTATATGGTGGTATGGGGTTATTCCTTCCCAGGTGTAGGATTTTTCATTTCCTTTTGTTGAGCTTCTTGAGATTCTTGTCAGCACAATTCTCCAGCCTCTTGAGCTATTCAGGCAGCTCTGCATTCCAAATCATTGACCATTCTCCCCAGTTTGGTCCAGTAGCAAACTGAGAAATGCCTCTAGTAACCAACTTCCACATGGACTTTGTAGTTTTGATCACAACTTTTTCAACCCAGGGCTCCAGACAATTTTCCATCAAGCTTCTTATGCATCTATTCCATCTATATCTCATCAATTTGCCTATAAGTATATTACAGGAGGACATGGCAAAAGCCTTACAGAAATCAAGGTCACCAACTTCCAGGGCTCTCCCCTTGTATAGTGCCAGTAATCTCATCACAGAAAGCAATCATGTTGACCAGGCACAATTTGCCCTTGGTGAATTTGTGCTGGATCTTCCCAGTCACTCTTCTCCTTCCTGAGCGTGGCCTCAGCTTCAGCAACTAAATACTATATGCAACCAGGAACTAGTTCTAAATTATTTCCTTTGAGCAATATGCTATCATCTTAGACCTGAGATGCTTTTTCTTTTTTCTTTTTTTTTTTTTTTTTTTAATACAATGTCTGAACATTATTTGGAATGAAAACTTGCTATCTTGTTAGAGCTTTGTGTTATCAATAATGGCCATAATGTGGAAAAGTTCAGCTCAAACTTTTCTCTGGCCTCAACTGCTCTTAGCATTGATATCTTAGGAATTATTCTTTTTTCTATGAAAGTCATTATTTCTGAGACCCATTTAGCATTTTCTATCTGCAGCAAAAGGAAGACGTTCCAGGCAATCCCTACTAGCTTGCACCCTAAATCAAACAGCAAGGTACAACATTATTATGAACATGCATCGAGCCTGAAGGGTCCTGAAAAGTGCAGCTGAGGTTTTCCTTTTTCCTTCCAATTAAATTAACAGATTGAGGGAGTTTTCTGTCTATCTGGCTATCGTGCATATTTTATCTGACAGTGTTTTGTTTGAGAAAACCACAGGGAAATCCCAGGTTGGAATTTTGATTTCTTCTCTTTGTAATGGACTCTGGCTGCTACCCTGTCATATAATTAAGCAAGCTGTCAATATATATTGCAGGCACTAGAGAAGGATACACTGTCAGTACTTTTCCTAGATGAAAGGCACATTAGAAGCATTTCCACATTTAACTGAAAAAGGTGGAAACTGACAAATAGAAAGCTATCTTAGTGCATCACTCTCTTGCATGATTAATGACAATTAAAGCTCTTCATTTTTTCCAAACCTACCTGAGACTTTAGGTAACCTCTGAGAGGCAGATCTATAAATGTGAAGAAAGTTAAATTTATTACTAGATAAAATTAATTCTGAAATGTATGTATGGCCTGACAACTATAATGGGAAGGGAAAAACTTTTTGTGTAAGGTTTGAGCAAGTATTTTTGGTTTAGATATTTCTTTTTTTACTTTGGAGAAAGGTCAGAAGACAGCCAGATAAGATGAAACATGGCATTAAGAATTACACTACATATTTTATAGCCCTTAGCTCAATGACATGGATTTCTACATGGAATTTCCTACCTTAGTAGCAATAAAAAAGAACTACATAACTGATTAAACAAAAAAAAATATAAACAAACAAAAAAGGAGAAAAATAGCATAGGTAAAATAAGCAAGGTGAAGGTGGGTGTCTGATTCCTCATTAAAAAATATTGTGGTTAGTGGAGATTGTGCAAGCAAAATAAATCAAGATTTGTAGATGTTCTGAAAAAGACAAAGCACAAACAAGGTAGCAAGCAAAATCCAAGAAACACAGCAGGCTGAATTGACTAAACTAATTAACACATAATTGCTGTCTTGATAGTTTCACATTTGGAATATTAGAGTCTTTCAACCCAGGCTATAGGAAAAAAATAAAAGAGGCCTGCTATTTAGCAGTGTTGATGATACAACTAACGTCTTAAAAAAAATCCAAACAACTGGTTTTTTTTTAATTATCTCTAGTACACATAACAAATAACTGGGTCTCAGAGATGCTGCATTAACCTCTCTCTACCCTAGAATTGACTCTGACCACCAGAGTGAAAATGCCTCTAGACAGTGTAACGTAAATTAAACAAAACATCCAGTGTTATTACTGCAATATTAATTAGAAAGGATGAAACCAGATTTGTTACTTCCAACACTCATGATGGGACAATACTGTCTTGCCTGTAATATTAACAGAGCCCCTATAGACCAAGACATGTAGAATGAGTGCAGCTAGAAATGGAAATATTTCCTTTGCTTCCCTCATAAATATCAGAAGTATCAAGATTCTCTCCTTTACACTGCTAAAAAATAACATACTGAAAGTCTTACCCTTGGTAGACATTCCAAGACATTGATGTATAATGTATTTAGTCACTGCAAGATTAACAAGCCTTTCAAATAGCGTATAATTTAGCAAGAGCAAGGGAAATTAGAAACAGATTTTTACCTTATGAATTTAAAGAAATCAGTAAGACACCTTAAGTGAATCCTTCTACAGGAACCTAATTGATTACCAGAAAGGCTTTGGCTGCACCGTACTAAAAATCAGGGTAGTAATACTTGAAATGCATTTTCTAGCTCATATAAGCATATTATTATAAAATTTGCTTTAGAAGACATAAAATAAAAGCAAACAACCCTTCCCTCCACGCACACAAGCCCCAGATAAAACTCTGACATACAAGAGAGATTTCGATATTTAAAATATGAAAAACAAATTTACTTTATGTGTAGTTTTACTACTTGCAGTAAAGACTCCTCAGATTCACATTTAGCAATTTGAGCATCTCAGCTCATGCACAGAAAAATCAGCATGAAGTCCAGTGTCAGGCCGTAAAAGGGAAAGACCAGTGAAACCATGTGTAACCCCTTACCCTGGTAACTGAAGGAAGGTAAAGCATTTTAAATATCTTCTACTATACTTTAACAGTTGCATTTATGTTGAAGAAAGGAGCAAAAGCATCTTCTGTGAAGTGCAGAAAATAAAAAGATGTGACTAGCTTAAGCTAGCTGTTGTACTAGAGTTTGGACGGAACAACATTATGGACAATTAGTAGACATTATTAGTGTCTGCAAATTAATGTCACAGTAGAAATTGAGTATGTACTGAAGCAAATATATGACTGTTTGGCCTACATTTGGGTTTTGTTTCTCTGCAGACTTCTTCTGAGTTTAATACATTATTTTCTCCCGTAATTTGAGTTTGGTCCACTGTCATGGTTTAGCCCCAGCCAGCAACTAAGCACCACATAGCCACTTGCTCACTCCCCCCACTCCAGTGGGAAGGGGGAGAGAACTGTAAAAGCAAAAGCAAGAAAGCTTATGGGTTGAGATAAGAATAGTTTAATAATTAAAATAAAATAGTAATAGTAATAATGGTAATGATAACAATGATGATGATGATGATGATAATAACAATAACAACAACAACAACAACAACAACAATAATAATAATAANCCCGGCCAACTCCCCCCAGTTAATATACTGGGCATGACATCACATGATATGGAATTTTCCTTTGGCCAGTTCAGATCAGCTCTCTTGGCTGTGCCTCCTCCCGTCCCGGCTTCTTGTGCACCTGGCAGAGCATGGGAAGCTGGAAAAGTCCTTGATTAGTGTAAGCACTCCCTAGCAACAACTGAAACATCAGTGTGCTATTAACATTATTTTCATACTAAGTCAAAAATGCAACACTATATCAGCTACAGTGAAGAAAATTAACTATCCCAGCTAAAACCATGACATCCACAAAAAGTACTAGAAATTGCATTTTGATATTGTTTGTACTGAAGTTGATCGGCTTGTCAAGGAGTCAAGGCAGAACACAAGGCAATATAAATCATTCAGAAATAAGAGGAATTCACCATATTAATTATTAACTTAAAGACACTTATTTTAGAGCTAATTTATTTGCTCTCTGTAATTTCTTGCAAAATAGACTCATCATTAAGCTGGCATATTTTTCAACACGTAACTGCAATAGTATCACAACTTAAGATTTACCCCATCCACAATACTTAGAATGCTCTACTAACTCTTACAAAATACCAGCCCACAAGGGTCAATGGAAAATGGGTCAGTGGATTGGTATGTATCACAACATGCTGAGAAAGCTGACAAATCATTTTGGTTAATAGATGCTCTCATAGACCAGAGGACCAACAAGGCCAGAACAACATACCTGCTTATAATCAGCTGAAACAGGTGTTTTTTCAGAATATGAAGCAATGTCTAACTGCTCTTTGACTTACAATAAATCTGGTGCTGGTTTTCGTCAAGAAGCACTTCTTTACTATAATCAATATTTAAAGAAAATAAAAGACTAACAATTACAGGACTTGTAAATTTGTAAGAACTGACAACAGTATCCACTGTGTTCTGTTGTTGTATCTCATAATGCAAGGTCTAATTTCTATGGGGAATACTAACTCACCAACTTAAAAGGAATGAGTTAAATTGGTGCAACACTTTATTTAAAACTCTTCCAAGTGTGTGTATGTAGCCCTGCCTTGAGGATCAAAAGTTGCAATAATAATTTAAAATCACAACAGTCCAAACTCCTCTTCAGTGCAGATTTTAAATAAAAGCCATCAACTATACCTTTGAGTTATTTTTACTATTCCATAAATGCTCCAACAAGTATTCTTGTATATTAAATGAAACACATAAATAAAATCAATAGATATTTACATTATTAATTTAAAATACTTATAAAAAAATAGAGTCAGTTCTATAAATAACCAGGGCAGAGAGTTCATATTCCTTTATGAATAACTTATGAATTATAAATCACTATTGTAGAGCTTAGAGGAGCAACACAAAGACAATGGACAACACAGCTACCCTTCATGTCAAGACTAAGCTACTGAGAAAACTAAAGAGACTGACATCCATGATTATCTCCAACACACCACTGTAACAATATCACAGTTTGTTGCGTTAGCCCTCACATTTTTGGATAACAACCAAGACTTGACTTGATATCTTCAGAACAGATATTATGAAGTAGGTGGTAGCTTGCATCTTTAATGACTAAACCCGTCAGAGTTGTTTTCACAGAACAGCCATAACATGGGGTAAAGTTGTGCGTTAGGAAATGTTGACATGTTTTTGTTTCCATTATCCTTTTGGACACCATCTTTAAAAGTGTGGAAACTAAGAAAGCAGAACTTCTAGCTTGTAATGCCTCTCCCTCTGTCTCCAGTGAGAGTTTATAGGCTGAGTACTATGGTGCTTAATGGAAGCATGAACATAAGAAGCACATTAGGGGTTGGCATCATCAGAGTGGTTTTGAAGAATGGTATTCCATACGCTTTCCTCTTTTGCCTTCAGAAAGTACTAAGGGCTCACTGGAATTTAATTTAATAAATCCCCTAATTACCATGAGTTATATGGGTAATATTTTTCCTTTTTTCTCTTCTATTTCTTGTCCTGTAATCCAAAGCACTAAAATTCAACAATTATTATAAATTTTACGCTAAGCTGAAAGCAGCACAATCTTCAAATATTGACAATTTAAATACTAAGTTAGGTAAAGACAACATGAAAATTTATAAATTAATGTCTATGTCATTCTGGAATGAAGATGGAAGGAGTCTGAGTCAGCATAACACTTTATTTTGCTCTGGGGAAAATTAAGGTCAGCACCCCAGTGCTCAGTTTCTAAATCCCATATTATATTTGTAGCAGAAAAAAATGGCGGTTTTTAACCAACATCATTAATCCTAACTATCAACAACTAAAAGCAATTGTATTAATTAAAGACTCTGTGCATAATGTCTATTTCTTTTGGTATATATGGTATTAAAACATATCTTTCCCAAACTGACATTGTTAACATGCAATGTATCCTCTTTTTATAGCTCTTTCAAAGGCAATAGTCTTGATCATAAGAGGAGATTATAGCATCATCGAATGTACTGAGTTGGAAGAGACCCACAAGGATCATCGAGTCCAGCTCCTGTCCCTGCACAGGACAACCCCAAAATTCACACCATGCCTCTGAGGGTGTTTTCCAAGTGCTTCTTGAATGTAATCAGGATCGGTGCCGCCACTACCTCCCTGGGGAGCCTGTCCCAGTGCTCCACCACCCTCTGGGTGAAGATCCTTTTCCTAATATCCAACCTAAACCTCCTCTGGAACATCTTCCTGCCATTCCTATCATGGTCATCAGAGAGAAGACATCAGCACCTGCCCCTCTTCTTCCCCTTGTGAGGAAGCTGCAGACTGTGATGAGGTCTCCCCTCAGTATCCTCTTCTCCAGGCTGAAAAAATCAAGTGACTTTAGCCGCTCCTCATACGGTTTCCCCTTTAAATCCTTCACCAGCTTCATGGCTCTCCTCTGGACACTCTCTAATAGCTTTATATCCTTGATATACTGTGGCGCCCAAAACTGCACACAGTACTCGAGGTAAAACCACACCAGCGCAAAGTAGAGTAGGAAAATCACCCCCCTCGACCAGCTGGCA
The DNA here is from genome assembly GCA_013389905.1 of Sula dactylatra. Classification (NCBI taxonomy): domain Eukaryota; kingdom Metazoa; phylum Chordata; class Aves; order Suliformes; family Sulidae; genus Sula; species Sula dactylatra. Next base: position 30,162 of record WEKW01010169.1, on the reverse strand, counting down.
ATGCAGTGTTTGATGCACCCCAGGACACGCTTGGCCCTCTTGGCTGCCAAGGCTCAGTGTTGGCTCATGTTCTAGATATTTTTAATAATGACACAAGTGTAATGTGGGACTTCAGGCAGCTATATGGAGAGGCTCATTAAACCTCTACCATACAAATGTTAACTTACTACTAACTCAAAAAAAATGAATGTCAACTGTATGATACAAGGAATTAAAGAAAACACAGTCTAGCACAATTGATAAAGGCTGCCAGAGCACAAGTTTTCCAGATATCCCAACTATTTCTGGAGTATCAAACCCTATATAGGGTGACAAATTTCAACTCATGCCACTCTCACTTCAGTGGCAGACTTCTTTCCTCCTCAAAAAGATTCTTTAATATTTTTTCCTAATAAATAATACCTGTCTCAAAGTCTGAAGTTGAAATTGAAATTATATTTTAGAATAAGCCTGAGCAAACAAGTGAAACCACCACATTCAGTTTTGACACAAATGCAGTTTTATTCAGGAATTGTTCAAATCTCTAAGGTCTATTATGTTAAATGGTTATTTATGATGTCTTCAAATGTCAGGAGTATTCAGACTAGTCAGATGCTAATGTCTGAAGGCATTGTCTAACAGATTTAAGAGTCTACAAAAAGAAACAAAAAAAAGATCATAGCCTCAGTTTCAGTTTCTTTTGAGATTTATCATGCTTCCAATTATTTTTGGCTCCCACAGATTTCATTTTGGGGAACAACAGGAAATGTGGTAATAACCAGACTGTAATTAAAATGCTGGGACTACAAAAAATAACAGCAAAATTAAAGGACAAAACCTTCCCTTTATGAAAAGTTTCATACTATCAGAGGTGGTCTTCGAAGACTTCAAGCCTGAATTCAGGAAAACAGATCTACAAAAGAAACCTACAAAGCTATTGTCATTTGGTTCTGAATGACTGAAATCACAAGGAATTTTTCCTTTGGTCAACTCAGAGGGAGAGACAAAGGAATGAAAACAAACACAATATTCAGAGTAGGAATAGAAAAGAAGTACAGCCATTACACAAGGCACTGATGGAACCACCAGTGAAATGCTCTGTACAGTTCTGAGTACTCAAGGAGTTCAAGCTGGGACAGGAGTAGGGAGGGAAAGCCACCGCAGGCAACCTAATTTACAAGAGAAGGTTTCATCTCTATCTAAATGGATGGAACCTGCTGGTGAGGTAATAAGCCCTGCTGAGGTTTTCTCTTTCCCTTCAGAAACATTTACGATATTGCAATACAAATATAAATACTAACAATTCTAAATAACACATCTTTGTTTGGATGGCTAATTTTTTAAAAATGAAAACTGTTCTGCATGGTACTTTTTGTGTTTTAGCTAAAATTTCTCATACATAAGGTAAATTCTAGTCTACTACTTTATTACACAGAAAATATGACTCTAGTGAGTGCTGTAACAGAGCGTTATCTTCAGCACAATTACACATAGCCTCCTGTTTTTCTTGGTGGAAACAACACATTGACAATATTGAGTAGAAGGAAACCTTCACATGATGGTAGCAACTTCACCATTAAACATATTTTAAAGGCCCTCTCCAACACACTCATTAAGCAAAAATAATAGTATTGAGCTGCATAGCCTTTCCCTAGAGAGTTTTGAGAAACAGACAAACTCTTAAAATAAATTAAACCAAGTTTACATAGTGAACTAAAAAAATTGAAATTTACATTTTTTAAAAAAGCAGGTAAAAACACAAGTGTTTTTGAAAGCAAAAGAATCTTTACAGTACCTCCCTGAGTTCAGATCACAGCTGATCCCAAGGTTCAGAAAGATTGGAGAGCCACTTCTGAGCAATGAGATGGGACTACAGTGAAAAGGAAGACTATTTCACACTGCAACACAACATTTTATTGTAAATTCAAAAGTGATGCCATTTTACTGAGGAAAAAAATTCATATTCCAAAACAATGAAAATATGCACTCTGAGAGTAGAAAACTGAGCATTATCAGGGTTAAGAACCAAGAATAAGCATTTCATTATGTAGAAGAAAACAGTAACAAGCATATCCAATGGATCACCAAGTATTAACTTCCTTTTTCTTATAGCGCATGGTGTCTTGTATTTTAGAAGAGAATGATAATGATTCACTTAAGAAAATATCATTATTTTGCTAAGTAAAGCTGGAAAAGAGTGAAGACACTTTAACAAAAGACATCTCCTGAGAACTCAAGTGGTACTAAATAGAAAAGCACCAATTCAAAATTTAAAATGTTAATAAAACAAACTTCAACATGTAAGACTAGGAGACATTTCAGATATCTGTGTTTTCTGATGATAAAAGGGACCTAATATAGAAATCACCATATTTTGCACAACTTTTACTGGAGACTGATCTACCACCTCATTTCTGCAGTGGTTCCTGAGGCCTGCTATATCCATTTGCTCTCATGCCAATATTATTCCTTAGTTCAAAACAAGACTGTCAAGTATGGTTCCTCCTCTCTGCACCGTGCATTTTGTCAGAACAAGTATATTCTCTCCAGATATTTATGTCAATACACTCTTTAAGGCATGAAGGACATTATAGCTCACCTCTATTAGCTTTCATTAATAGCTGGAAAATGCATTCATAAAATAATTTGTTGCATTTCAGCATTGAAACACACCTGTATCTCTGAGTCTGGATGCTCAGAAATTAGCAGTTCTTCCTTCCCAATGACAAGTAAGCTAAATTGAACAGAAACTGTGCAAAGGAATAAAGGGAAAACACCACATCAAGCTGAAAAACTCAAATATTAGTAGCTAAGAGAACCATCCCCCAATAAACCTGACCTTCATTCTCCTGTTGTACATGACTGAAGAAGTAGATATCTCAGGCTCCTTCCCACTCCCAAGGTTTTACCCACCTCAGAATTTGTTGTCTGTACTCTGAGAGTACAGTTTTGGGAACTTACTACAACTGGCTTCTCCTTGAAGCCTGTACAGTTTTCAGGAATTTTACCATCATGCTGGAGAGAACAGGTCAAAAGAAAGCTCTGCACTGGAGGTTTTAACCCAGATGGCCATTCAGGGTGGCTCACACATGCACAAGATTGTGTCATTCCCTGCTCTACCATATGTTATGATCTTCTGTTGGCCATCCCCCCGGCTGTTTGTCCTGGCTCACACATTATATCAGTTATTTTTTGTTTCTTCTTCTATTTTTCCCTAAGTGTAAAAAAAGTCAGTGACATCTAGTAACTTGCACTGCATCTTATTGGTGTTTTTCTTTTGATCATGTCTCGGTCACTTACTTTTTGCTCACATCTTTAGTCCAGCTTAATAATTTAAAGGCTTTTATTCTATAGCAAAAAAAGACCCCAAACCCACCACCATCGACAAAACACCTCTCCCCCCTGCAAAACCAAACCAAACCAAACAAAACAAAATCCACCACCTATTTAGAATTGGTTGGGGGTTTTATATTTAATTTTTTTCTTGCTAATTAAGGGTTTGGTCCCCAGAAGTGCTTTCTGCTTCTTGAAGTCCATCTCTTTCTAGGGATGGGAAAAAATTTTATATTTTTTCATTGAAACATATTTTTTTGTATTAAGGAATGAGAAATCTCATTTTTCCAAAAGCAGAAATTCTCTTTTATACAAGACAAGCATCCAGGCATTTGGCTTCCCCTGCTTCAGAGCTATTTTCTCTCTGGGAGAACCTGGTACTTCATATCTGTACAATAGAGAAAATTTGCAAAATATGTGTCCTTCAAAATCTTGGGCAGCCCTGAGGCTGGTATACAGACAATCAAACAGCAGATCATACCTACACAGAGCCACCGGATCAGTTAAACTAATTCATACACCATATTTTCACAGAATTTATTTTTATTATTATCACTTCTATTTGGAAAGTACTTTGAGAAGCTTAGTTTAATTTACTAAATGCTACTCCCCGCTCCTCTCCCCCCCCCAAAAAAAATGCTAAGCATAGGAGAGAGACCAAAGAGAAAGGTAGAACATCTACTTGAAGTAGGGACTTAAAATCGTAGCTATGAACTGGCAAATGGAAAGAAATTCAGGAACAGCTATTTACTTAGGCAGATCTTTCTCTAGTCCTTTTTAGTTTTTCCTCCCCAAAAGCTAATTTTTTCCCACAATGAAAAATAACAGAAAAAACCAAGTAAACAAAAACCCACCCACAGGCTAAATCTACATTGCCCATTAATTTAATTCAAACTTCAAAATCTTGTAGCCTACAATAAAGTGATACAGTTTAAACAAAATTAGATTGGTGTCTAAACACTGAATCATTTATGAGCACATTACATAAATATATTTACATTTTGTGCTACATTTTTGCATTTGGCCTAAAATGCAGCACTGGAGTTTGACACTTTAAATTATCCTTTCTTGAAATCAAGGCCTTTGGATAATTGAAGTTACTTTTACATAAAATGGATATGAGCTCTGCAACCTAACTAATTTCTAGATGTAACTTTAATTTTTATGGTTTTATTTTATTGCTTTTTTTTGAAATAGATGGTAAAAATATTTGTCAAACAATAATGTTTAATCTCTATACCTATTTTTTCTCCATGCAAACTTTTGATTAAGTACCTTCACATAGACATAATCCTGTAAATTAAAATGAATATGTTTCATTCAGAACTACCTAAATACTTGCAGAAGAATATAAGTAAAATATGATAGAATCATAGAATCATAGAATGGTTTAGGTTGGAAGGGACCTTTATACGTCACCTAGTCCAACCCCCCTGCAGTGAGCAGGGACATCTTCAGCTAGATCAGGTTGCTCAGAGCCCCGTCCAGCCTGACCTTGAATGTTTCCAGGGATCGGGCCTCCATAACCTCTCTGGGCAACCTGTTCCAGTGTCTCACCACCCTCACTGTAAAAAATTTCTTCCTTATATCCAGTCTAAATCTACCCTCCTTTAATTTAAAACCATTACCCCTTGTCCTGTCACAACAGGCCTTGCTAAAGAGATTGCCCCCATCCTTCCTATAGTCCCCCTTTAAGTACTGAAAGGTTGCAATAAGGTCTCCCTGCAGCCTTCTCTTCTCCAGGCTGAACAACCCCAACTCTTTCAGCCTGTCTTCGCAGGAGAGGCTCTCCAGCCCTCGGATCATGTTTGTGGCCCTCCTCTGGACCCGATCCAACAGTTCCATGTCCTTCCTGTGCTGAAGGCTCCAGAGCTGGATGCAGTATTCTAGGTGGGGTCTCACCAGAGCAGAGCAGAGGAACAGAATCACCTCCCTCGACCTGCTGGCCACGCTGCTTTTGATGCAGCCCAGGATAAGGTTGGCTTTCTGGGCTACAAGTGCACATTGCTGGCTCATGTCCAGCTTTTTGTCCACCAGTACTTTGAAATCCTTCTCTGCAGGGCTGCTCTCAATCTCTTCATCCCCCAGCCTGTATTGCTATAGGGGTTGCCCCAATCCAGGTGCAGGGCCTTGTCACTTGTGGCTGACATCATATGGATTTGAAAATGGAGTTGAAATTTCTTCTCATTCAGATTCTTTGAAAATTATGCCTGGTTTGCATGGTAGGATCACTGTAGCTCTTCAAACTTTGCATTTAATATATATTTTCTGATAAAAGATCTTAAGTACAAAGAAGTAAATGTAACTGTATACAGTACATTGTCTTCTTGAGTTTTCAGACAAATCAACAGATAATTCAGACACACAAATAAGATTCCACTAGACTATTTTTTTTGCAACTTACCATAAATTTCAGTTATTAAATTTCAAGAAAAAAAATACATGAAAACATCTCACTAGCCCACTGATATCAACTGGATGTATGCTGACAATGTAATTGACAGTTGTTTTGTAACATCAACACAAACAATTTTTTTCAATATTTAATGAAAAGAAGAAAGAGGGAATGAAAGCCACATAGACAAAACATAGGCAGAGTTCACATACACAGAGAGAAAGGTCATAAAGAGCAATTGTCCTAAGAGCCCGTGATGGATTCATGAGCTGGTGAGAGCTCTGAGACGTTCAGGTGTTCAGAGCTTCTTCTGACTTTCTTCTATAGAGAGCTTCCCATAAGGACCAAGACTTTTAAGGTCTGACCAAAATAGCAAACTTAACAAAGCAAATTCAAAGTGACTTGAGCAAGCATAACATAGATAAAAGGGTTCATACCCAACTCACCCATTGCCTTATATGTCTTTGCCAGTGAGTCTTGCTTCCAGCCTTGGTTTGAGTCACTCTAACTTTCTGAGATGCACCAAACTGCACAGCTTAGAAAAGGAGCTTAGAGAAGCCCTTCCTTCTCCCTTAAAACTTGTCTCCCCCTGCTCCTTTCAGCAGTCTTGCTGTTTGAACTGCTGACAGCCTTTCCTCTAGCTCTTCCCAACACCCCTTGCAGTTTCTTCTATCTCCTGTATTTGACCAGGATCAGTAGTCACTGAAGGCAAGGGTCAATATTCAAGTGGCTCTACCTGGCCCAGTCTCTGAGGAATGATCCTCATGTAATTATGTATAAAGAAGGAAAAGTCCGAGTATCATCTCTCCTGATGGTCTTCTTCCTACTAAGTTGTACTCTTTATAGCAAAAAGGCATCAGAAATAATAAACGAGATAACAAATTATGGTCAGATGCTACCATTAACCAATATCCACTTTTCTCATGAACACCAAAGGATTTTCATTAACACTGGAGGATGGCATGCTTTTCCATGTGTAATTCTACCCGCAACTGAACTGACAATTAGCTTGAAATCAATCTGCAACTCCTCCATACATTTCACTCTTGTCAGGTCAGAAACCATAGGTGAACTACTTAAAATCACTTTCCATCCCCCAAAAGATCTTCAGGAACTCCTATTTGCCCCACTGACATCAAAGATCATTTCTGGAGTTTCCCTCAGGTTCCTCACATGGTCCCCTTGTCTCCAAGACTCTGAAAACAAAGGCACGGCTTTGTGTGATGTGAATGAACCTTCAGTCAGTGCCTCGGGAATGCCATGCAAACCCAGACAGGCAATTTCCTGCCAAAATCTCTCTGATCCATTCTGTCACATTCCTAGCAGTCTAAACAAATTTACACCATACCAATGACAACAAAGAAAAGTAGAAAATGAGTCATTTCCATGTGCAGTAGAAACAGCCTGAAACCTGACAAAAAATAGTCACTGTTTTAGTTGCCAAAAATGCAGATTTTCTGGAGGGAATCTTGTACCTACTTAACATGAAGATCCAGGACAGGCAGGTGTCTCACTGCCTTTGCAGATTTGGTCCCCTCTAAGTTTTCTGATGGCATTCCAAATCACATGAGCTCCAGATCTCATAGGGGTTCATAAGCAATTAAGAGATGGGTCACATTACAAGGTCAGGGTCTGCAACACAAACACTGCAGTGAATGCTGATATATCCCTCCTGAGAATAACTGACTCCTTGACTTCCTCACTAATGGGCACTTACAATGCTTTAAAGAGACATAAGAGTTAACATTTCCCCACATACAGACAATTCTTTTCTAATATATTTCCTCCATCTGCTTGGTCAGCTCTGAGCAGAGGCAGCTGCATGGAAACACCTGACACCTTTTCTGAAGCTGGAGGCAGAGGGGAATGTGGTACATTCACATTAGTTATGCAATCTCCTTCCTATCGTCATTTTGACCTAAATTCAGCAGAGGGCTATGGCTTAACTTTAAGCCTGTAAGAAGTCCCACCACATTCAAAATAGGACAAATTTCACAGTTAAAATAGTGATAACTTACTTGCTTTACTGCAGCAGGCAACTGTGAGCATCCTTCACTGCTGTGTTCTGGTTATGGTCAAAACTATTCACCAGCAGTCCCAATAGCCAAGAATGAGATTTCCTACATATCACAGAAACATTTGGTTACCTGCAGCACTTAACCTTTTTAAAACTAAACTACCAGACAATTAATTGATTTATCATTGTTGTCCGGGAAGAAACTTAATTGCTGGAAAGTGGAGAAGATGTCAATAACATTACCTTGGGTCAGACAGTGGCTTGGCATGGGAATGTGAGTGGCCACATAAATTAATTCACATGCTTAGAGGTAAAACACAAAGGTATCTCATGGCAAAACTGTAAAGCTAACTAGTGAATTTCTGCAGGGATGGGATGCCACAGGGCCTGGAGAAGTCCAGAGTTTAATTCACTTCCACTTTCTTCTTGCCCCATCTTCCTTTTAAGTGGATTCTGCTATTTCTTTTGGGAAAATATCCCTCAGAGAAAATGAAATAGTAAGTTTATTATTAATTATTCTGCCTGTAAAGTGTTTTCTTTTGTTGACCATCCCTCTACATAAGAAAACACTTCCAGATCTACAATACGACCTGGCTAGTGTCCTGCAGGTGCCCTACTGTACAGCCTGTAACTCCCTCTTTCAACCAGGAAAGCTTCGCCTCTTGGTTAACTCAAAAGATGTCCCTTCCATCTTCATTTCCATTTTCTCCCTTCATCTTGGAGTTTAAATGCAGTAGTTTTTCCCTGATCCCTTGTATTGGGTGCAGGTGCCCAGGCACTGGAAGGAGGCAGGTCTGCAGGGGTGACCTCTGTGAGGAGAGACTGGGGCTGCACTGCATCAGACACAGCTGGTTTCTGTTGACCCACCCCAGGGCATAGTTGAGCCCCTCAGCCACGAGTGGGGTGCCTCTGAGAACCGGTTTTTAAGAAAGGGTAAATTATGCTGCACAGCAGTCAAGAGAGAGGAGTGAGCAAAATGTGTTAAAAACAACCCTGCAGACACCAAGGTGAGAGAATAAGGAGGGAGTGTGCTCCAGGTGCCAGAGTCTCCCCTGTAACCCCTAGAGAGGATCATGGTGAAGCAGATATCCACACTGGGGAGGACCCCACACCAGAGCAGGTGGACATGCCCTGAAGGAAGCTGCAGCCTGTGGGAAGGACCCCATGGTGGAGCAGAGGAACAACGTGAGGAGGAAGGAGCAGCAGAAAGGAGCTGCTATGGACTGACCACAGCCTGCATTCCCCATTGCCCTGGACCACTCAGGAGGGGAGGGTGGTGGGTGGTGGGGTGGGGGGGGCTGGGGAGATTGAGGAGTCCAGAGTGAAGGACTGAAGTTGAGCCTGGGAAGAAGGGAGGGGTGAGAGGAAAGTGTTTTACATTTTTTCTTTGTTTCTCATTGTCCTATTCTGTTCTTAATTGGCGATAAATTAAATTAATCTTCCCCAAGGCGAGTCTGTTTTGTCTGTGACAGTAATTGGTAAACAATCTCCTTGTCTTTATGTCAACCCATGAGCTTTTCTATCCTATTTTCTACTAGTCCTGGTGAGTAGGTGGAGCAAGAGAGCAGCTAGGTGGACATCTGGCAGCCAGCCAAGGTCAACCCACCACATCCTTAAACAAAGACTACCACTGTATTTTTCTCTCTGCTTGAGTATTACATATTCTTTCAGCCCAGAGTACGACTATGTAGACAAACCAAACAAAAATCCAAATTGTTGGAGCACAGACTGCTTTAATGCTCTAGAACTGTAGAACTCTAAGAGATTATTATCACTTTGAAATGCTCATAACTTCTAAGTTGTTTCTTCAGCACAATTACCCATAAATGTGTCTTCCTTTCTCTATGTTTCCTATTAATGGCTTCTTTGGAGGCTCAGAGAAGCACTAAGGCTGTTTATAATGGGAGCATTTGCAGAAAGGAGCAGCTGCAGTAGCAGAGAGGAAAGCGCAAGGGAAGATCCTTATCAAGTTCATTGCTCTGCAACAAGGAAACCTCCCGTGCCATCACACTCTTTTAAATTTAACCTGTGCAGAGAGCAGGACAGATTAAAGACGACCAAACTCTCTACACATATCACGGTTGCATTTGGGGATTCGCTGCCTCTTCTGCAAGAAGACCACTCCTAACGCATCCTTGTGTCCTCACACCTTGTTACTCACCCATTTGCCTGCAGGTTTCTCAGCTGTGGAACATCATATGCTTTAAAATAACTCTTGCAGGCAGTCATTCAAAACATATACCTGATCCTATCTCTGCAATTGGGCCCAGAAGAATTTGCCACATTGCCCTTGATCGCAGGGCTGTGTGCTGCATGCTTTGGCTCACATGGCTTTATGCTCATGAGAAGTGCCATTTGGAGGCTTTTGGTGGTCTGTACAATGCCTAGCACAACCTTCTGAGCATGCCTACGCAGTAAATAATGTAGCATTTATCTGACAAGATTATTTGAGAGGTCCTGCTTATGAAAGTAATTGGCACCCTCTGGTGGTGTGTGACTCCTACTGCTTGAGAGCTCCCCAAATGACATGCTGTGCCAAAAGAATGGTACCAGTTTCTGACATGATGACAAAACCACTTACAAGCCCTGGAAAAACGCCAGAGATGCTCAAATCTGAAAGCAGGCTCTACTACATTAAACTGCTTAGATTTCAACCCACCATGCTCTCCAGAGTAAAAAACAGTTAGGAAAAAGCCATTCCTCTTCTCACTACTAGACATTTGAAAAGAAAAAAAAAACTAAAACCAAAACCAAAACCAAAACTAACCCAGTGTAAAGTTTTACCTTTTTTTGGGTTTAAGATGCTGAAAGTTAAAAAAACACCATAGGCAATTAAAATGAAGTCAAGCGGGAAGACAGAACTATGAAATTTGCACTGCAGTTCCTACAGGAAATGTTATGGTAGAATTAAGATCTGTTTTTATCTGTTTTTGGTTTTCTTTAAGTTTTACAATAGCAAAATAGAGTTTCAACGACAGAGCTAATCTAATTCAAATTTCAGATTGGTTTGATTGACATGGAGGAACAAGGAAGCTGGCTTTACTGGTGCCTATGCAGTCATGCAGAAGATTATGTAAGCTCCCCCAAAGCACTTATTCATAGAAAGGGCAACACACAGAACCGTACACATCACATGTCATGTTATGAAGAGCAAAAAAGCAAATGTTACCAGGCCTGGGGCTGCGTGTGCCCTCATTCTTTTCTTTTTGTCAATGGAGCATTATTGCTGACAATATTGAGAATGTCATGGCCATTACTCTGACAGCACATGAACTAGTGGGGTAGAGATAACTGATTTCACAAAATCATGTCATTTGCAGACACCACTTCACATTTGTAAAGTACAAGCAGGAGCTGCAGTTTATTTAACACTTCCCCAACAGCCATCTCAGCTAGTAATAATTGTGGTGATGTATTGAGCAGTTTGCTTAAAAAAAAAAAAAAAAAAAAAAAAAAAAAAAAGTAATTTCCCTGTACACTAGATAGTTTAGAGGCCAAGTTCGATGGAAAGAATTGTCTTAATTACATTTTCCTCATTAAAAAAAGTATTTCCCCTAGAACCAACCCAGTCTTGTCAATTTTTTCATGGAAATGCATTAAATTATGCTTTGACTTTCCTCTTAAGAACAGGAGCAACTGGAGAGATCCAGTGGCAGGGAGATCCACCATATTTTGGACCCAGTTTGCTTATTTTATAAGTAGACTGGTATTTAATGCTCTCTTGAGTACTACCATCACCATGCTGTATGATTATACAGAATACACACAGAATTGTATAGGTTGGAAAAGACCTTTAAGGTTATCGAGTCCAACTATAAACCTAACACTGCTAGTTCACCACTAAACCATGTCCCTAAGCACTTCATTCAAACATCTTTTAAATACCTCCAGGGACGGTGACTGAACCACTTCCCTGGGAAGCTTCTTCCAATCCCTGACAACCCTTTCAGTGAAGTAATATTTCCTAATATCCAGTCTAAACCTCCTCTGGTGCAGCTTGAGGCCATCTCCTCTCATCCTTTCGCTAGTTACTTGGGAGAAGAGACAGAACCCCACCTTGCTACAACCTCCTTTCGGGTAGTTGTAGAGAGCAATAAGGTCTCCCCTCAGCCTCCTCTTCTCCAGGCTAAACAACCCCAGTTCCCTCAGCCTCTCCGCATAAGACTTTTTCTTTAGACCTTTCACCAGCTTCGTTGCTTTGCTTTGCACATGCTTATCACCATTATGAAGAGGAGATGAAAAGGTCTCTCAAACAGCAAAACTGAAATAAAGATTTACAAGTTGACTTGTGCAATGTCACGTAGGCTGTCTGCATCAAGTTCCTACTGCTAATCTATTGTTCTACCAATACAACCATCTTCCACTAAGTTCCAGAATCTATTTTGGCAACTAAAGGACTGAGACAGAAACATGAAGAGTAATATTTTCCACTTGGTTTTCTTAAACCCCACATCACAGAACAAATATTGTTCAGAAAGTGTCTTTGAAAGTTGCATAGTCCAATTTCCTGTTCAAACAGAGCTAACTTCAAAGGTGTTTGGGGCCTCTGGTTGATCAAGGTTCATCCACTTCAGCAATATATTGCAATGTATTTGTGATTCATAGATGATTCATAGAAAAATATGCTTCTTCCTCATCATTAAAACTCTTCCCTTCGGACAGTATTTTGTGAGATTCATATCTGAAAAGAAGTTATATTTAATCATCATTTACCAGTTTTTCAGGCCAGGGGAATTCCTCAGTTTATTCTTCTTCCTCTCTTCCAGTGATGACACCCAATCAGACACAAAATCGGCTGAAATTGAACGTTCCAACAAAGGAGCAACTACAAGGTTGCACAGAACCACCAGTCCCAATGAAGTCTGATGAGATGACAGCACTACTTCCATATGGATCAGATACAGTCAATAAATGCTTCATGAAGAATTTTTAATGGCAGGGAAGAAAGAATATTCTCTTCTTTACTTAATGATAGGTGTGAATACCCTCTTTTTCACTAAATACTCTCTTTCATCAGCTAAGCTCTCCAAATTTTGTTTACAAAGATTATGTCAGCCCCCCTTGTGGTTAGAAGTACAGAATTTAAGACTGAGATGTGTTTATTCTGGTTGCCTTCCACCTCAGGACAGGGAGGAGCTAGAAATAGCTTTTTTGTTCAGCAAGGTAATAATTCAGCTATTGATTGCAACAGTTTAAGGAAGGTCATACTTCCACCACAATTCTGAAAAGACCTAATTCTAATTAAAACTAATTCTAGAAAACTAACTGGTATTCATTTAAGTATCTATGCTATAACTTCATCTCTTGCAGCATAAGATAGTGTTGCAACATTCATTTTACATTTACACCAACGTTCTGTAGTCTGGGAAGCTTTCACATGTTCTACACTGCTGCTTACTATAGAAGTGGTCTGAAATTGTCTCAGAAAATTAGTTTTCAGGTCTCTATGCAGTATGTGGACTTTAGAGTGAATTAAGTTGAGGAGGAGAATTCTGGAAATGTCAGTTAAGACTTTCAGTGTAGGTAATATTGTCTGCTAAAGTCTGTCACTTGTCCTCAAGTCTTTTTTTTCCCTCTAATGAATATGCATGTTTATTTTGCTTCAGTTAGTAAGGAAAATTGAATATACTGTTCATCATGTTTACTTTTACTTTCTTTTCTATTATATTCAGTTCACTTTTTCGTCATGGATCGATATGCTGGTTATGCTGGATGCAGATCTCAGCTGTAGTTATCATAGTTATTTAGCTATGAAGCTCTGGTCCATCATGTCAGCTATTATTCACTGAATTTAGTTTTGAGCATACAAAATTTAAAGACCAAAAATATAAAATCCACACATACAAGACATACAATAGAAAACACAAAATCTTCTTTAGATTAATGAATCTTGTAATTCCTTTTCCCAAATCTTTGAATAAAGTAACCTTTTATTCTGCTGACAGATCTAGGACAAAATAATGCTAATGCAAATATTTGAACATAGGACAGGTATGTCATGTATGACATTTGTTCCATCTCTTTTCCCTGTGGGTCTCTCAATGTGGGAATCATTTGCCATGTCTGATGTTTGTATGCATGTACTTCTAACAAACAGAGATACAAAAGCCATTTCCTGGAAGATCTTCCAGTCAATCCGCCTATTTTACGTTCCCCTCAAAATCTATCAAAAACTCTCATTTCAGCTCTGTGGCAAGACACAATAAGGCCAGTCTGGATCAATTTTCCCCCAAATGTTACATGTGGAGAAGAGGTTTTGGAGACTGTCAAGGATAGATCTTAGACCTGTGTTAAGTCTGAGGCTAGGGATAAATGTTGTGTTCAGATGAAAAGAAGACAATAAACTAGGTTATGGCTAGGTCATGTCAGGTTCAGATGGCAAGAAGCCATTAACTAGGTATGCTAGGCCAGAAAGGGCTATTTGGCTTTGTTTATTGTGAGACTGGTACTTACCCGGAAAAGCCTAAAATTAGGACTGTGTTCAGCAGAGACCACTAGAGCAGATTTTGGTTCAGATTACATAAGGGTATGTTTGCATGCTTTAAAGGTCATATCAGCAGAGATCTGCTTGCTTTGTGTTGCTCTGGAACTGCTAATGACTCCTGTGTGTAATCAAAGCTAAGATTAGTGTTGGGAGCATTGTTCAGGCTACCAAAGTACTGTAAACTAAGTTAAGGGCTGTGTCTAGAGAGACTGGCTAGTTCAGAACTAGCACTACAAGCAGCAAGGGTTGGAAAGTCTGGTCCAATGGTGGTGTCTGGGGCTACCAAGGGTGGCCAGCTTTGAGTAGCCTCCCACAGTTGGCACCTTTCTCGGTTTGTCCTGATTCTGCCAAGGATGGCTTGGTTGCTGGGACTGTCAGCCTGGTGAGCCACAGCTTTGTCTGCTGCCTCCAAGAGAAATAAAACAGGGTATTGGGGAACCTGGTTTTGTTTTGTTTTGTTTTGTTTTGTTTTGTTTTGTTTTGTTTTGTTTTGTTTTGTTTTGTTTTGTTTTGTTTTGTTTTGTTTTGTGGAATTGGCACTGGGTACAGAAAGACTGTTCCAGAGGTCTGATAATTTAGAGCTGTAGCTGCTTGTAAGGTGGGAACTAGCATAAATTTAACACAAGCATCTGTGTGGCCAGCCAGCTTTGTGTTGGTCTGGCAGGGGCTGCGTGGCTGTGATTAAAGCTAAGGGTGAAGTTAGGATTAAGTCAAGAGACACCTTTGGGCTCAGGTGGGTTTACTGCATATAGAATACTGAGTCTGAAACCAAATAATTTTTAGAAATTGTGCAGGCAAGGTTCCCTGTTCAAAGTTTTGTTTGAAACACTTGTTGCCTTTTGGCACAAGTGTTTCCACATGATGACACTATAGGACTTGATGACCGTTTGTATGAATTAGATTTAAAATTTATCTTGGCAAACTGGAGACTTGAAGTTCATTGTAAGGAGGAGGTGTTGTAAGGGTGGAGAAAGCTCCTGGTCAGATCAAGCACAGAGTTTTAGACTGGGATAGATTTGTCTATTGATATGTATTTTCTAAGGAGAGAGGTGTAAAAAGCACAACAACCCACAAGTTTATCTATTGCCTCTCAATATATTTTTCACTAGTAAATTTCATGATAAAGAAAATGATCTTTAAAAGATTACAACATTTAAAAATGGAAACATATTCTCTATGTTAAGCTCCTCTGTATTTAAAAATACATGTTGGGTGAAGAGCTCACATTTCTCTATGTTAGACAAAACTGTTTCCTGAGGTTTGTATTTGCTGATACTGAAATTAAAAAGGAGGTAAAAAGGCACTTACCTGACAGTTATAGAGTGTTTATATGAAAACTTAATACAGGGATTAGTATGGATGAGAAAACCCATGAAAAGGTTAGAAATACCATCTTTGAACACGGGTTGTTTAATGAGGAAGAACACCAATTTTTAATTTCCGCACGTTTTTTGATATGTTGAGGGAGTGAGACCTTTTTGACTTTTACTACTGAGAGAGAAGAAAAGGGAAATGTGATCCTTTATTATTCCTCAGACTTCCTCCTCTCTTTTTTTCTGTGGTTGGGATAGAGGAGGAAAACATATAACACTGAATATTTTTTTAAATAGAAGATTTTCTATAGAAAGGTGATTTAAAACAAATATTCTGAAGCCTTTTGGAATGAATGATCTTTTAAACACTTCCTTAAATGAGTCACAAAAACTGTTCATTTTTCAAACCAGTCTAGTAAGCATGAAGTCAGTAGTATGCTACAGCAATTAATCTAAAAGCAAAAAAACCAGAAGAGAACTATGGCATAACTATGCAGTTTTATGTATGTCTTTGAATATTTTGTAACTGATGTTGGCACTTTCACTTCAGGCTGTATCATAACAGCCTAATTAAGGAACAGCCAGACATTCCAAGGGGCAAAGAGGTGACCAGAACAGGAGTCCCACTTTTCTCTTGCTGCTGGCATGAGTACTTTGCAATAATCTGTTTGCTAATTTCTGACCCTTTGCTCTTGTTGATACTTGAGTATGGAGGAGGAGACCTCACACTCACCCTTGCTCCTTTATTGATTAATAGGAGAAGCAGCAGCAGCCAACTGTGTGTTTTTCTTCTCTTGTGCAACCTAATATCTTAAACACATTGAAAACTCTCCATGCACTTCTTTCTCTTATAAAGTGAGAGTTCAGCATGTTTTATGCAATTCTATAACTCCATGGGATTTTTATAAAGGTTGTAGACTAGTCTTTGCCCATTTCCATTCTCTCAATTGTACCCAGGAACCTCATTATTTCAACCTTTCACCTCCACGTATCACTGTGATTTTGGTGAGCTCCCTGTTGAGGCCACCAGAATAGCATTTGCTTCACAAGGCAGCTATTCCAAATGTGCTGAATTTCAGGTGCTGTCTTTACCGGGTTTATATGTGAATCTGATGTGTGTGTTTGAATTTGATCTTTGCCTGCTAATGACCAGGTGGAACCTGATTTTCTGTTGTCACTTGATTTCCACTTCTACCACAGTTTTAGGAAGAAGACAGAGGAGAAGTGTGGTTCCTTTTCAACTGTTTGCTTTTCTTTTTAAGAAAATCCTCAGAACAAGTTCCTTCACATCTCCTAACAGTTTGGGCTTGTATCAAAAATCCTGTTCAATGAAGCTGAAGTTTTGATAAAGCACTATATTTTGATTGAATGGTCTTTTGAAATAAATACAAAATATATTTCTGTTACCACTAATGAAGCATTCTTGCAGTGATATTTGTACAGAAGACAAGAAAGGAATTTTAAAATTAGAATTAATTATTTGGAGGTGAGAACTTTGAACCAAAGAAATGATCAGGTAACAATTATCACCAACTATTGACCAGGTGCATAAATTCATATCCTTTCTGCATCCATCTATATTACAACCAAACTAGAATATCAAAAGGAAAATTTCCTTTGGAGCACATCTCTTATTACCTCAAATTTCCCTGAAAGGAGTTTTGTTTAGGATTAATATTAAACAAGTTCCCTTTCTTTGCCATTAGATGTCTCTGTTATCCTTTGTAAAACACCAAATGCTACAGGACTTTAGTGTTTCCTGAGTTGTGCTTAGAGGAGTGTCTTTATCCTTCTCTCTTATGATTTTATTTGGAAGGGAGAACATGTATGTTAGTTGTTTTAGAGATGATGGAATGCATATCTCCCTACATCTTTAAAGTTTTCACAGGACAATTAAGTAGGAAAAATTTTGCAGTGTTACATCCCAACACAGAGAAAGGAGTTTTGTAACACTGGTTTGTCAGAGTAAAAATAAAATTAAAAGCATCAATAAAAAAGTATATGAAAAAGTAGTTTTCCAGCAACTTTCTTCCCTCAGCATACCTCTTTCTCAAGAGGAGCAAAGCAAGGAGATAAGGTCTTACAACCAGGTATCCATTATCTCTTGAATGTCTATGCCCTCACTGCTTCTATACTATCATTTAATTATCAACTGGTCTTCTAATTAAAATGCACCTACTTCTTATTTTCTCTGTACTACAACTTTCCAAAGTTTCCAAGTTTTTCTAGAATGCAAACCATTCAGTTAACTTTATGCTAGACTCCTCCATGCCACCATCCTATCAGAGAAAGTTAGGAAAATAAATTGAAAACAGAGAGTTGTAAGCTGACATCTCTCAGCAACTACTGTTACTTTACAGGAAGAGATTAGTCAAAGCTGCACAATCAAAACAGAAACTTTAGAAAATAGTCATGACTCAGGTAGCAATGAGAGACCAGATTTTTTCATAGTAATCTGTATTATCTGGGCGGCAGGGAAACTTCATCTGCCAGATTAGTCAAACACACATGATCTGCCTAAGTATTAGATACGTCCTAAGCAAACACCGGCAGCCCATGGTACTTTCTGAGGGGTAACAGACAGTGTGACAACAATTCCAGCTGTGGGTTGATGTGAACTCCATTAAGCTGACAGAAATACTTCAAGTGTTTAGCTGGCTGATCTAAAAGAAAGGTTAGTCATACTCTGGTTTGCATATTTTTATTTTGGTCCTCCTTTTTTGGTAAGACTAGTACAGATCTGGGGACTGAACTAGATGCCTGACTGTATGACATGAACAAAATTAGTACCTAAATTCTCATTGCAAAGCCTTTATCCTTTGTGGATTCTAGTACCATTAAAAACAACTTTATTTCCACAAACCACCCAAGCTTGCAAGCAGTTGGAAAACCCAATTTATAACTTACAAGGAAGAGGTGATTTCATCCAAGAATCGTTGAGAAAAAATAAATGTGGAATCCACAAAGTATATTTTATGAAAACCACTTTTCAGAGCAGTAACACATTTT
>WEKW01010169.1:0-11254 GCA_013389905.1 Sula dactylatra | reverse complement strand
CAGTCTTAGGGGAAATAATTATGTCTTGTACAGAATTGTCACATTCTCACAAACTGACAGGTGGTATGAAAATGTCATCATGAATATATATATATATTTAGAAAAGACTTTTGTGACAAATTAGAGATTTTTTTGCAGAGGTGTCCAGAAAAATCCAGATAGGACTTCTTCATTTTTTGCTTGACATATGATGCTGCAATGAGATTAGTTATAACATATGTCTTGGTCCTGTAAATGCTCGTATACTGGGACATGGCACATGGATAACAACCCAGCCAATCTATACTACAGCTCCCTTTGACAAGCTCATTATTAAATTATAAAGGAATTATTAAATTATAAAGGAGTGGATTTGTATTACTTTTGTTTTAAAATTTAACATTATACACCATCTGTATAATATGCATTTTCAAATTTTTAGATGATCAAGACTATGATTTAGGAAGTTTATTCAGCCTTTTGTCATTAATAATGTTCTTGTTACCCTTCTGCTAGATGGTATTTCATGGCTTTTATTTTCTGTGAAATGTTCTTTCTTATCCTGAAGGGTTTAAGAAAACAGACAAAAGTGTTTCTGGACAGAGAACAAGTTGCTGAAATATTTTCAGTATTGTCTAGTAATGTTTGGCCTTTTGGGTGAAGGGCATTTACTGGTTTTGTTGATCCATCTAGAGCACAAGTTAGATGCTTTTTTTTCTGCACTAATTTGAAATAATAAAACATAGACAAGAACACTTATTAAGGCCAGTTATTTGTCAAAGACTCTTCAGATTTCATTGAAAACATGCAAGTTATGAAGCATCACAGGCTTTAATTCAGTGTCCTGTTGTACTTCTCACCAATGATGAATTATATTCTAGTTAACTAGAGCTATATTAAGTTCTGGCCCAGTTACTTCTCAGCACCTACACTGAACATTTGTCAATAACAGGTGTAAACTACCTGTTCAAATCAATTTAGTTCAAAATTACTATCAATATTGTCAGAAACAAATGGTGAGATCATCTCACAGAATTTTAATCATCCAGAATGTGTGTAGTCTAACATGGTCTCTCTGATTCCTTTTATAATATTTGCCTTGGTTTGTCTGTTGTTGGATTTTTAAACTTGTTTGAAAGTGTGGGTGTAAAGTAATAAATTAGGTCAATGATGGCAGTAATATATTTACATGTGGCACTTGAATTTACTCATCTGGGAGTAGGATGTTAGGAGGTTTATGAGAGTCTAAGTGCACATAAAATTATCTAATTTTGTCTACCTAACACATCTCCTGCATTTGGCCTGCTGAATCTAAATTGTAAATTTACACATATGAAGATCTATATCTCAAGAGAACTGTTCTTGAAACTTCAGTTTTGTCTATTTCATGTGATAAATGTTCTTTGTCCTGTTTTGCCTTATTTTCATAGAGCTCTGAACTCCCTAGGTATTGATCAAATTGACTTTTCCTTGAAAGGATTCCAGGGACCCCTGTAATGTCCTTGGCGGTTCTGCCACTAATAAAATTGTTTCTTTTCAGATGGCAAGAGCTAACTTAAAATTCACAGTTACCAGATATGCACAAGGTTTTCTTGGTCTTCTTTCCAGGCCCACAGTGCTGTCTAGTTATGTATCTCACTAAAGCAGTAACTATGACAAAGGCAACAGAGAAATTCTGTAACTAGGCTACCCTAAATATGCATGCACACACATATGTACTAAATTCTGCTTGGAAGTGAGTCCTTAAAGCAAGTGAAATTGTCCTTCAGCTTTTAAAGGTGTTTTGGATTTAGTGAACAATGCTATATAGTAAAATGATTTATTCTTTTCATTATGTAAGACAGTAGCAACTGCTTTTGATGCAAAACAACTGCAGAAGTAAATGGTACTTGAATGAATAAATGGATTAGCTTGTGGTCTGCCTGTTGGTTAATTTACACACCAGCCGTACCCTTTTGTACTTCATATAGAGACACTGTTCTTTCTTAATTATAGAAATAATGTGATATTTTTCCACTGGTTAGCAGAAATTGCCAAAATTTAGAAAAGATTGACTGATGAATAGGAAAAAAATTATAATAAAAAAAGGTTTGGGTAAGCTGACACAATAAAAATGAAATGAATAAATTCAGATGATAACACTGCTCTACAAGCTTGATTTAAAAGAGCAAGATACATTTTTCTTTTTTTTTATATATGCCAGACTGCTTGAGATTTGAGGATTAAAGAAAGACAACCATTTTATTAGCAAAGAAATGTTGAAGAATGGCATATCATGCATTTAAAAAAAAGCCTAATTTATAGGAAGCAGACATGGCAGATAACTTGCCATTTAGTAAATTTTTGCAAATGCTTTATGGATCTAGATATCCCAAAGTTCCTTGGTTGCTTTCACAAATTACCCCTGCCTATTTCTAGGAAAGAAGGTGGCAATGAAGATTACAAAACCAGAACTGAATTTTCCTGCCCTAAAAGTGAGAGGTTGAGCATGAGAGGGGCTGAAGAGGAGAGTAGTAAAAGGCCTGTAGATTCAAGCTTGCTGCTCAAAAGGGTATAGGACAAGTGCTAGGAGCTACTGCTGCTGCTCTCAACCCCAGCAGTAACTGCACAACTCCTGGTATTTCTCTCTTCTTCAACAAAGTGGTTGCTTTGCTGTACAGTGGTGTGACCCAGGTGGCAGGGTCACAGCCCCAGTAATCAGTTATTTCACTCATGGCTACAGTCTTGTACCAAGGACTTATACTTATTTTTTCCCTCCTTGATTGTAACTCATGTCATTCACAGGTCTTCCCTATCTGGGAAATAGCTTTCTCTTTTTATCCCACTTTGCCCAGAGTATCACAAAATTTGTTACGTTTCTTTCTTCAAGTATATTACTCTCGCCCTTCTGGCAGACAAATTCTTGACTCTTTGTTTTCAAGATCCCTTCTGTGTATACCAACTAAAACATAAGCCTAGCCAAAAACTTTTTCAAACTCCTTAAATTTAGTCCAGTTTGAGAATTTTCACAGTGATTGTTCCACTTCTTCCATAGTCATGTTCAGGAATACTGAGTGTACTGCATTTCCCTGATTTAATTTAATATCAATGCCACGTAGTGCCAAAGATATTCTTTTTACTGTTTTTAAACTGCAAGACAAACAGCTCTCTACCCAGTTAGTTTACTGGGATTTTCAGATCCTTACATTTTCTGCTGTAGATCAGAGGCAAAATGTTACCAAAAACTGTCTTAGGGATCTATAAATCTGTGCATGTTACAGTCACATTATTTCAAAAATATTTGATATCTCAAAATTGTTTGGTATGTATTGGTTCTTTTCATCACAACCTACACTAATATTCTGTAGTATTTTTTTCTGTATGAGAGATAAATCTATATAAAGGTATCAAAAGTAGGCTTTTGTAGATCATAATGAAGCAGATATGAGCCTTAGTTTTCATTTTGTCTGTCTGAAATAAAGGTTGTAATTAAAGCTGAGATAACAACCATTCTATTCCATGATTTTGTGATTCATAGAACCATAGAATCATAGAATGGTTTGGGTTGGAAGGAACCTTAAAGATCATCTAATTCCAACCACCCAGCTATGGGCAGTGACATCTTCCACTAGACCAGGTTGCTCAAAGCCCCATCCAGCCTGGCCTTGAACACTTCTAGGGATAGGGCATCCACCACTTCTCTGGGCAACCTGGTCCAGTGCCTCACCACCCTCATAGTGAAGAATTTCTCCCTTATATCTAATCTAAATCTACCCTCTTTCAGTTTAAAGCCATTATCCCTTGCCTTACCACTATATGCCCTTGTAAAAAGTCCCTCTCCAGCTTTCTTGTAGGCCCCCTTCAGGTACTGGAAGGCTGCTATAAGGTCTCCCTGCAGCCTTCTCTTTTCCAGGCTGAACAACCCCAACTCTCTCAGCCTGTCTTCATAGGAGAGGTGCTTCAGCCCCCTGGTCATCTTTGTGGCTCTCCTCTGGTCGAATAGGTCTGTGTCTTTCTTACGTTGTGAGCTCCAGAACCGGACGCAGTACTCCAGGTGGGCTGTCACGAAAGCAGAGTAGAAGGGGAGAAACACCTCCCTTGACCTGTTGGTTACACTTCTTTCGATGCAGCCCAGGATACGGTTGGCTTTCTGGGCTGCAAGCGTACATTTCCAGGAAATGTTGATCTCATCAACCAACACCCCCAAGTCCTTCTCCTCAGGGCCACTCTCAATCCATTCTCTGCCCAGCCTGTATTTGTACTTGGGATTGCCCCGATCCATGTGCAGGATCTTGTGCTTAGCCTTGTTGAACTTCATGAGGTTCACATGGGCCCATCTCTCAAGCCTGTCAAGGTCCCTCTGGATGGCATCCCTTCCCTCCAGTGTGTCGGCCACACCACACAGCTTGGTGTCATCTGTAAACTTGCTGAGGGTGCCCTCAATCCCACTGTCCAGGTTGCCAACAAAGATGTTAAACAGCACTGGTCCCAGTACTGACCCCTGAGGAACGCCAGTCATCACTGGTCTCCACGTGGACATCGAGCTGTTGACCATGACTCTTTGAGGGCGACCATCCAGCCAATTCCTTATCCATTGAGTGGTCCATTCATCAAATCCATGTCTCTCCAATTTAAAGACAAGGCTGTTGTGCGGGACAGTGTCAAATGCTTTGCACAAACCCAGGTAGATGATGTCAGCTGCTCTTCCCTTATCCACCAATGCTGTAACCGCGTCATACAAGGCCACCAAATTTGTGAGGCACGATTTGCCCTTAGTGAAGTTATGTTCCCTGTCACCAATCACTTCCTTATTTTCCATGTGCCTTAGCGTAGTTACCAGGAGGATCTGCTTCATGATCTTGCCAGGCACAGAGGTGAGACTGACTGGCCTGTAGTTCCCTACATCTTCCTTTTTCCCTTTTTAAAAATGGGGGTTATGTTTCCCCTTTTCCAGTCAGTGGGAACTTCACAGGACTGCCATGACTTCCCAAATAGGATGGATAGTGGCTTAGCAACTTCATCCACCAATTCCCTCAGGACTCACCGATGCATGTCATCAGGTCCCATGGACTTTTGCAACTTCAGGTTCCTTAGATGGTCTTGAACCTGATCTTCTCCTACAGTGGGCGGTTCTTCATTCTCCCAGTCCCTGCCTTTGCCTTCTGTGACTTGGGTGGTGTTGCTTGAGCACTTGCTGGTGAAAACTGAGGAAAAAAAGTCATTGAATACCTCAGCCTTCTCCATATCCTGGGTAACCAGGTCTCCCTCTTTCCAGAGAGGGCCCACAATTTCCCTAGTCTTCTGTTATCACTGATGTACCTATAGAATCTTTTCTTGTTGTCCTTGATGTCCCTGGCCAAATTTAATTCTATCAGGGCTTTAGCTTTCCTACCCTGACCCCTGGCTGCTTGGACAATATCTATGTATTCCTCCCAGGCTACCTGTCTGTGCTTGCACCCTCTGTAGGCTTCCTTTTTGTGTCTGATTTTGTCCAGGAGTTCCTTGTTCATCCACGCAGGCCTCCTGGTGTTTTTGCCTGACTTGCTCTGTGTTGGGATGCATCACTCCTGAGCTTGGAAGAGGTGATCCTTGAACATTAACCAGCTTTCTTGGGCCCCTCTTCCCTCCAGGGCTTTGTCCCACTGTACTCTACCAAGCAGATCCCTGAAGAGGCCAAAGTCTACTCTCCTGAAGTCCAGAGTAGTGAGATTGCTGTGTGCCCTCGTGGGTGCCTGAAGGATCTTGAACTCCACCATTTCATGGTTACTGCAGCCAAGGCTGACCTTGAGTTTCACATTATCCACCAGCTCCTCCTTGTTGCTGGGAACAAGGTCCAGCATGGCACCTCTGCTTGTTGGCTTCCGTATCACTTGGAGAAGGAAGTTATCATCAACGCATGCCAGGAACCTCCCGGAATACCTATACCCTGCTGTGTTGTCGTGGTTTAACTTCAGCCAGAAACTAAGCACCACACAGTCGCTTGTTCACTCCCCCTCAGTGGGATGGGGGAGAGAATCAGAAGAGTAAAAGTGAGAAAACTCATGGGTTGAGATAAAGGCAGTTTAATAGGCAAAGCAAAAGCCACACATGCAAGCAAAGCAAAGCAAGGAATTCACTACTTCCCATGGGCAGGCAGGTGTTCAGCCATCTCCAGGAAAGCAGGGCTCCATCACATATAAAGGTCACTTGGGAAGACAAACACCATAACTCCGAATGTTCCCCCCTTCCTTCTTCTTCCCCCAGATGAACATGACGTCATATGGTATGGAATATCCCTTTGGTCAGTTGGGGTCAGCTGTCCTGTCTGTGTCCTCTCCCAACTCCTTGTCCACCCCCACTCTGCTCGCTGGTGGGGTGGGATGAGAATCAGAAAATGCCATGACTCTGTGTAAGCACTGCTCAGCAGTAATGAAAACATCCCTGAATTATCAACACTTTCCAGCACAAATCCAAAACATAGCCCGACACTAGCAACTGTAAAGAAAATTAACTCTATCCCACCCAAAACCAGCACGTGTTGTCCCTGCAACAGATATTGGGGTGGTCGAAGTCCTCCATGAGAACCAGGTCTTGTGAACATGAGGCTGCTGCTCTCTGTCTATACAGTGTCTCATCTGCTCAGTCTTCCTGGTCGAGTGGCCTGTAGCAGACTTCCACTATAATGTCACCTGTCCCTGCCCTCCGTTTATTCCTGACCCATAAGCTGTTGGTGGGGTCCTCATGTATCCCCAGGTGGAGCTCCATGCATTCCAGCTGCTCATTGACATAGAGGGCGAAACCTCCTCCTCCTCCAAAGTTCTCTTTACAGACTAAAGACCCTGTACCCTTCCATTCCAACACTCCAGTCATAGGAGCCATCCCACCACATGTCCATTATGCCAATAAGATCAACCCCTGCAGGCATGTGCACATCTCTACTCCTCTTGTTTATTACCCATGCTATTTGCATTTAAGATGGGTCCCCAATGAAGCTGACTTACTGGCTGGAGTGTCTGGAATTCCTCTGTGCTGCTCTTCAGGTGCTCTCCTGCTGACCTGTGATCCTTCTCCAGACTCTGGGCATCTACTGCTAGTACTGGCATCAAACTGGTAGCAGTGGGATGGATCGAGGTTCCCCTCCCCCAGCGACTTTGGTTTAAAGCCCTCTTCACCAGCTTGGCAAGCCTATGACTGAAGAGGTTCTTCCCCTTCTCTGACAGATGGACACCATCGGCCCCTAGTAGACCAGGTTTTCTTTAAAGACCTTTAAAGACAAAATTACTTTTTATACTCCTTGGCTTAATCTAATTATTATTAAGTTAATGATTGCATGGAGATTCTGTTAACATTTAGTGCATTGCTGTTTCTGACCAGATAACTCTCGAAACTCTCAAAAATTTACAAATATTAAACTAATGACTCGAGCAGTGTGGAATGAACTAATTATTCATGAAAAAACAAACAAACAAACCCAGCAAAACTCCCAAACAAACCAACCAACCAAACAACCCCCCAAATTGCCATTAATAATAATCAAGAAGAAACTAATAGGTGTTATATGGCCAAAAAATATAGAGGCAAATGTACCTTTACAAATTTTCTGATAACTCCATTGCCCTCAACAGGAAGCAAGTCTAACTTGTGGAAAGGATTGTTTCATTCTGGTTCTTTTTCAGCAGAACAACCCCAGCAAATGCTCTTTGCTGCAAGTTCCCAAGACATGAGCTGCTCTGCTCCTCTGAATGCCTCCAAAGCAGGCAGCCCTGCCAAGAGTGCATGCAGATGACAGGCATACACTAAGTTTGCATTGCTGGACGGAGATACTTTCCTGATGTGGGACGTGGATCTGGGGTCTACAGTTCCCTTCCTTTTCTCTATTTGCTCACCATCACATATTCAGTACCTACCAGAATGTCTTCTCTTTTCCCTGGGCAGGGAACTTTGCAACAATGGTAACACCAGAAACTAGATGTAGCCTTTACAGATTCCAATATTATTTATTCAAGTCAGGATCAATTTCAAATATTTCCTACCACAGCATTGCTACAGAAGTATATCTCCCTAAAGGCAGCCATCACAATACTGATTTGAAAATTAGTTTTTTATTAGAACCAAGCGAGTCATACTGACATGTTGGGTAAACAATGTTTTCATATACTTACGTCTGTTTGCTTCCCATACAGCAGGGAGGGATCATGCCTGCTTTTATATCCCTCCAGCAATATAGAGCATACGCCTGCCCAGTTTGGCTGGCAGACACCAATGGAGTTTTGTACTTGACAGTTCCTGTTTATACAGATGGCTTTAAAAATGCTACTTGAAGAGAAAACAGCCCACACCATAGGAAGCACCTTATACAGGAAACATGTCTTAACAAGTAAAACTGTTTTCATCCTTCTCTCCTGCTCAGCTAGAAAACTTGAGCACAATTTGACTCTGGGTCTTTAAACTAAGTTTAAATTTATTTTTGTCTGTTATATTTAGCCATGTCAAGATTTCAACACGATGTTTTGAAGATCACATTTAGAAGATTCATTAGAGAGATGGATATTTGACTTGCCTATATTAGTCATCTATTTCAATCCCCTCCAAGTGGATAAAAGGAAATACTTCAGGTGAATCATCATCCACATACTTCTTCATACTTGCCTTTGGATGGAATGAATCACTCTCTAGAGACACCTATGCCTTCCTACTGGCTGCAAGGGGAATCGAGCAAAAGAAGATGTAGATAAACTATAGATAGGGTCAGCATTTCATTCCAGAATCATTGAAGTCAGAGAAAAAATTCCCATCACTGTCAGCTGTTATCAGCCTCCATCCTTTGTTGTGTGAACTGCCAGCTGTAGGGCTACTACCACCAGTTGTACAATAATAATGTGCCTCAGCAAAGTATGTCTTTTAAAGGTGCGGGTGGTGGAAGTTCTAGGACCTGGCTTTCCTGATCCAGAATATGATTCATGCCCACTCACACATAAAAACAATCCTGTCCTATTTGGCTAATTTCACACCCCCACCCCCAAACCAATCAAACAGAGCAATACAGGAAAGCTGTCACTAACTTTTACCTTGGTCTATAGTGAATGTAAATACCAGAGGTGAAATCTGGCCCATTGAGCTCAGTAAGTCTTTTAACATTGACTTCAGCAGGTTTTGTCCCAGAAAAGCTCCTCTTTTTGTGGGCTAAACACGTAAACTACAAAAAGTACATAGAGTAACAATGCAATATGTGCAAACAATTAACTGCCCGCCTTACAATTCCTTTAACATCAGTATATGCTCACCTCATCTGACAGTTCACAAAAACTGTCCATAATACATGGCTTTCCATTAGGTTTGAGACGATGATAGTATGATGCCGCAGTTGGCTGACATTGCAGTTGTTCAGCAGCAATGATATGTAAACCTGCTATAGCAATACAGACAGACACATTAGTCTATCACTGAGACAGAAATTATAATGAAAGAGCTTGCAGAAGGTAATTGTACACGCCATTAGCTGAGAAAATGCAACTGGAAGGAGTTAGTGTTTTTCTCATCTTTATGAATTCTAATGATAAAATTAAATAATTTAAAAAATCTTATGGTAAATATGTAAACAAATGAAATTGCTGTATATTGTTTTGAAAGATTGCTTTTGAATTAATATAATGGAGATAGAATCACATAATCACTTAATACACACCCTATCACCTTCATTAAATTATAGAAATCAAAAAACATTTTTCTCTTTGACAATTTGATCCTAGAATAGTCAAATTCAGAAGCATAATCTTTGAAACAATATTCAAAGAAAAGTTTCTATATGTCAGTGATCAGCAGTATACAAGTTTGGGGATAACACAGTTGTTGCCTAAACTTTTAAATTTCTATATTTTTATGTGACACACATTCTCCAAACAAGTTTTTGCCAACACAGAATTCACAAGCAACACAGCAAAGTTGTTGTCTTTGAAGCAAAGTGCACTTTTGTACAATCTATTCTATGAAGTTAATCTTCACTGAATAGAATTTATTTTTGAACCAAGTTTCAGTCAACTTTAGATGAAGCTCAATAATGACTCTGCATTGGCAGTGCTATGATGAAAGCTTTACATAAAAAATAATTTTTTTTTTCTTTGTTCTAAGCAGAATGAAGATTTTTAGGCACAGTATCTGTAATACTGGGAAGTAATTCACTTAATCAAGGAAGACCGTATTAACCCTGGGAAAATTACAATGAAAGAGACGTAAGAGGTTGTCATGCTAAGGACAGAGGTGTTTTTATTGGGGGGGACCCCTGTTCCGAAGAATGAAATAAAAGTCATCACACTAGAGCCACAGCCCAATCCAAAATATTCATTTTCTAGACAGGCAGCAGGCTAGTAGCTACTTCAGTGAAGCTACTGTATAGAATTGGAGTGTAAAATTGTGTCCCTATTGACAGACTATTGTGAAGCTATTAGGTACATCTGAGAGCAATTTAAATGCAAATAGGATGTGAGTTTGTCAGTGACTAAAAACAGTCTTCCAGGCAACAGCCTTAGTAATTAGAAACCATCTGGTATCATGAAAGCATGCAATACTTCCAATATTTCCACAGGCCAAAAGGATGCATTTTATCTCCTACAACAATAGAAACACCTATGCTTATATGTTAGAGATCTGACAATTAATATGCAAAATCAGATCCATCTTGCTATGTTTTCTCTGGGTCACTTCTGGAAAATAAATAAATGAGAAGTCTTGAAGACTTAAACTACAAAAAGGAAATTTAAGAAGAGCACACACAAACAGATGAGTACCTGACAAAATGAAGTAACCTTGTTGAAACCTTTACCTCCTTTTTACCTGGTAAGTTTATGAAAGAAATAAAGCAAAAGATAAGTTTTATAGCTCACCTGTCAGGTCTCCTTACAAGATTATTTTCTGTGTTTTTAGTGTGTGGTATGCAGAACCTGATTCAAAATAAATTTATCTAAAACCTCTCTCTTCTCTGGCCCTTAGAAGCTTGGGGTTTAGGATTTTAGTGTTGCAGAGACTGAAGTGAGAATATTCTAGTCTGTCAGTCTAAACCTAAACTACCCTTCATCATCTTTGTTTCCAAGCTAATATACCCTAAAGAATATATGGGCAGGTCTACTAAAAAAAAAAAATAACCTCACACCTTCAGTGCTAGTCTGAGAGATTAAGTGATAGTTGAATACTGACAACAGATAACGTGAAATTTAAATTAATAGTTGCAGTAATTGTCTTCTTCAACATCACATTCATATGACATTTACAATTTTCAGCTTCATTTGGCAGTTTGTAACTGTTGACTACAATACAGAACTTC
>WEKW01010168.1:209947-236744 GCA_013389905.1 Sula dactylatra | reverse complement strand
CCCGCGGGAAGCGGGGCCGCCCGCTCGCAGCTCCCGGCCGCCGGCGTGGGAGATGGAGAAATGCGCTGGTTCCCCGTCCGCCGGCGGCAGCTACCCGCAGAAGAACGCCGAGATCCTCAGCAGCCAGTACGGCATCAACCTCTTCCTGGCCGGGCTGCTGCTCACCTTCGCCTGGGCCGTGCACGCCGTGGGCATCAGCAAGAGCCACCTGCTCTCCTACCTCATCACGCTGATGCTCATCCAGCTGCTGTGGATGCTGTGGTACCTCTGCAGGAGCTGCACGCAGAGGAGGCTGATCCGGGACAAGGACACGCACGCCGGAGCCCGCTGGCTGAAGTGTGAGTACGGGCCAGCAGCACACGGGTGGTACCGCGCACGGGACGTCCGAGCCGAGCCGTTGCCCCTCTCTGCTACCGCTTGGTTGCCCGCTCCATCCCTACGGGGAGGCATCCTGGTATTCATGAACTTAGTGCACATGCAGTGCGTTGTAAAGTAAATATATGCATAAGCTGAACATACTAGGAAATTGTATGGGAAAGCTGTTTGCTGAACGGCCTCACTTTCCAATCTACCATTTACAGTGCTGAAAGCCTTGGTGCCGTTTTTCCCTTACCGGGCTGGTTTGGCAGCATTTGAAAAATAAAATATAGTTAATGGAAGAGGCAATTACGTTGGTTTCGTGCAACTCTCTCGGAGGAATTATCACCTTTTCCAGGCAATATAATGCAACTTACTTGAGGCTAGTACCAGTCAGAAAAGTCCTCAAGTGCTCTTTGTACTGATAAGTATCAGAGATTCCCATTTGTATGTGTACAGTGATGCCTTAGAAACATCTGGAGTTAGACAGAAGAGGATAAAATCTCTGGCCAGATCAGTTTGTAGATTAGTACATAAAACATCTAAGCAAGGAAGCTAAAGCTAGCATTAGGTTGTAGGGAAGGTATACAAGTTCGCAAGAGTAGTGGTGGGATGCGATGGCCCTTATTTGCGGAGTCAGGTGCGTACTGGAGTACGGATATAAAGATATATTGAGAGAAGGTGGTTGGGGAGCACATCACAGAGTCACAGTGACAGGAATGCTGTGTTTCTGGGTCCCAAGAAAAAGAATCCACATCAGCACTGTGTAGAGTAATAGGCAAGCCCAGTTTTACCAACCTCTTTCCCAGTCTCAGCACTGTAACTGACAGGTTGGAGAATAAGTATGTAAAAAGTGGAGTGCTGTAAGACAGCTTTTCCATAAACTGTTTCTGCCCTGCTGGCAATGAGACAAGAGTTAATTATTACAGCAGCAGCTAATGAAATATCTAAATGCAAATCCCAAGAACATCTAAAACCTGATTAGTTTGAAAAGTCAGGTTGTGTTGTGGAAGTTTAGTTTGGTGTCAGTCTCAATGCTTGACTGTCTTTTATTATTCTTTGCAACTGTTAACAATTATGCTGTATGAATTGCTCCGGGAAAATCTTGTTTTTTTAATGTCTAACATTTTACAGCCACGGTCTGTAGACTCTTTCCTAAAATGTATGGAGTTCGTGTACTGACTGTTGAATTATTCTCCTTAATTATTTTCCAAAACAAAACTGTCTTCCAAAACAATATTCACCTCTCAGACATTTTTCATTTGTTAGCTTATGTGGCTTACAACCTCCTGCAATTCATTAATGCAAGGCTTAACTTGATCCTACTTTGGAGCAAGCTATGCTTTTGTTACTCAGAGGGTAGCTTTCCCCTCTTAAGTATGGAATAAATACTGCTTAACATGGGTAAGTACAGCAGGACCCCCTGCCCTTTTTCTTTTGGCACAGCGTTCACAGCATTTCATTTGTCCTACAGGATATATGGAGTCACAGAAACTTAGAAATAAGATACTGGAATGAACTGCTAGGTTACCTTATCCATTTCTTTTACCAGCACAAGATGGCTCTTTGTGCTAGCTTCTCAAGTGGTGCGGCTTCCACCCGCTTCTCTTGGATGTCTAGGCTGCAATTCAACAAATTCGCCCTTAGGGAAAGTCCTGCACTTTCCTATTCTTTAGGCGTTTCTTGTAGTTACAACAAGCCTGTACAAGTCCTTTATCTTCTGTTGGTAAAAGAAAACTTATCTGAGCTAAGGACAAACTCAGGTGGCAATTCCTCTGCCAAGATCCCCCTTGCCCTCCTTTGCATCAGTGGTTTTGTCATAGAAATCTTTTATCTGAAAGAAAAAGTCCAGAAAGGAGGAGGGGGCGGGGACGAATTTTCATCAAGTCTTTCCACAGAAAGTGCTCTGCAATTTTTGACTAGCTCTATCAGCTGCTTTTGAAGAATATCTTCTTGCTCTCATCGTTGGAAAAAATGTCCATGTACTAACCAGTATAAAATTAGTATATTTTCATGATTCCCTTCAAACTGTGAAAATCATTTTAGTAAAAGTGGTGGTAGCTGGCTACTTAGAGCATTTTGCTATGACAAATGTTGAAAAAGAATGACTTAACAAAAAGCTTCTATAACTGAGTCCTTGCACACGGTTAACAACACTAGAAGGACAAATAGTTTACATGAATTGCTCACAGAAACGTTTCCCTGAGCATTTTTGCAACTGTGTGAATCCTAGAGCATAGTTGTCTTCCCAGGTGTGTGGTAGTCAGTTATCCTGACCCAAATAATCACAAGAAAGCTTAGGAAGTCCTTTCCTTGACTTATTCCAAATGTTATTCCGCTGAGTACACTCTTCTTTGAGGGAAAGGTCTCTGACCATTATTTGGAAGGTCAGCCAAGTGAGACAGAGGACTCGAAAAACAATTGACTTCACATATGGCTTTATTTTATCATGTTCTCCAGCAGCACAGCTTCTGTTTAAAGCGTAGACAGCTAGTCAACTTACAAACCTCTTGGCAGACTTCAACTTGTATATTTTTCCTGCTTGCATTAAGTTGTCTGTTATTTAAAACCAAATAATATTTTAAGTTCAGAGTGGCATTTTCACAACTGTATCATTATGGCTTTCTTCTTCTTGATGGTTAATAGAAAGAATTAAGCAAGCACTTAGCAATACTGAAAATCCTGTTCTTTATTTCCTATGATATGGAGGTTTCAATGACCATTTGAAAAAAATCTCAATTTTTTTTATAATTCAATGCACAATAGCAATCATTTCATATTTCTTTAACTTTCAAATAGAAATAGGAAAATAGTAGAATGATCTTCGTCATTTATAATTACTGATACATATCTAGTATTTAGTGTTAGTATATAATACTGAAGTTTCCATCAGGAAAAGTTAACATGGAAACCAGTAGCATAGCATATGTATGGTCATTATGGTTGGACTTTGATTTTTGCCTAAGCAAATTAGTACAATCATTCTCTTTTGAAGCCCCTTAAAAATGCATGTTGGACACTTTGCATATGCTTACCGTGTGGTCTCCTGAGTGATTGCCAGAAGCATCTAGATTATCATTTGAATAAGTGAAATAATTGATCATTAAAACAAAACAGCTATATAACATCATCTAATCCCTGGAGGACAATGGCAAAACTATTGATTTCAGTGGGAACAGACTGAAGCCCACCAAATCGCTGATGAAGGTAAAGGAGACTTGAAAAGAGATACTAAGGCATAAACCAAAATGCTCAATGTGAAAGAAACTTTGTGGGGTTTTTGGTTTTGTTGGTTGGGGATTTTTTTGTGTCCCCCCACAATGGTCTGCTGGACGTTGATGTAAAATTGTAAAACTATACAACTGAAATAGTGATCTTGTGAAATGCAAGCAAGACAGAGTGGAACTACAGTACAGGTCATCCCTGTAAAGACAAGATGCAGATAATGGTGCAGGAGACAGATCAATAATCTAAGATGTGTTTGCTTTTTATTTTAGTGAATTGAAACCTGAGCCCCTTGCCTTGCCTTGCCTTGCCTTGCCTCTTCCCATTTCTTCTAGTTAACAAGTTCCTTGTGATCCTATGCTGTTGTGCCACGCTCATGAGTAATGGAAGCAAGGTTGCCAAAATTTTACATAATGAAATACGTTTTCACCCTTTTTGCTCTGACATTACTACTCCACTAAAGCAGTTCCTCGGGGCTTGATCCTGCACCATGAATTAATTGGAAAATTACCTTACTAGTGTCATGAATGGGGAATTAAATACCTTTCTAAAATAATCCATAAAGTCAACACAGGCATAATAACAATTCACTGTAGAGTAATTGTGAAAGTTTTTTGTAATCTTTTTGCTTCAGAAGACAGCATTTTCCATCTTAGTGAAACACTTAACAATACACAGTAAGTCATCTTTGACATCTCTCAGACAAAGAGTGAAACAGGCTGAGATTCCCGCATACTTGATAAAAAACCCCATGAATCACAGAATCAGTAGTAGAATAATTTAGGTAATAAGGGACCTCTGGAGGTCGTCTAGTCCAACACCTTGCTCGGAGCAGGTCCAGTTACCTCAGATAAAGTTATTTCAGAAGAATTAACAATTCTAATTTATTTTATTTAAATTCTTTAAATAAGGAAGGAAACATATCACTTGATCTCAAGAGTAGCCTAGAATTTTGCATTTTGTGATGCCATTTACTTTTATGCATAATGAAAATGGCTTATCTTTTTAAATGTGGGCTCTCACATGTGTTAGAAATAATACAAATTAGCTGACACAATAAGCATAAATAAAAAAATGTACGTGATTATACACATGCATGAAGTACAGAGCGGAGGTTTTAGTTTTGAAATATGAGGGCAAAAGTTGGGGGGAGGCAAACTGCCTCATGATAGAAATTACACTCCATCAATAATTTGACATTGATTTTATTATAGAGAGATTGTAAAACAGAAAGATAAAATCCTACTGGAATTTATACTCTTGTGGTTAAAAAAATTTCTGAATTCTATTTTTGTTTAATTTTAAAGGATCAATGAAATAATAAACAAAAATACATTGCATTTTTATTATTTATACTTATTTTTTATCAATGCAACTTTAATACTAAATGTATTATTAATTAAATTATTAAATTGGTGTTATATTTTATTAACACAAGTCAAGTGGAACATGTGGCGCTTATAAGAAGGTTAGGTTGTGGGTCCTTATAAAAGATAAACATTCATCAAAGTCAACACTGGTGATGTTATTTCTTCTGTGAGGAATTACAAAGAAGGATTAAGATACTGATGCTGATCTATAATCTTAAGATCCAGTTAAGGTCCATGTATAGATTTTTATCTGGTCTTAATTCAAATAAACCCAAACTAAATCCAGTGGAAACTTGTTTGAATAAAAGCCTAGAGAGAAAAAAAAAACAAAGCAAATGAAGACTTCAGAGTTTGGTTCAGTAATTTTACTGCCAGTTGTGCTTAGTCATACAGGTACAACGCCAATAGTTAATAATATACATTGTGTTACAATACTCCTTTCCAGAATAAGTTTGTAACAAACATTTACATTCCTGAAAGAAAAAATTAAACAAGCAGAAGCATGTATTTTGAAAGTTCTTTAGGATATGAAATACATATATAGAAAAACTTATTAGGGTTTTTTTTGGTTCCTTTCTAGGAGAACAAACCATACAGCTCATTGTAGTTTTGGTCTCTGAGTTAACGCATAACCTCCTGAACCACGGGGAAGGCATACCAAGTGATTGTGTTACCTCCCACTGCCGAGCTCTTGGGCCAGTAGACTGTAACGTGATTGTTCACCTCGCTGGAATTGTATAGTTTGCTGTGTGGCTGTATAGAGCACTAATTCATGCACTGTATGGCCGCTTCAGTGCTACCGTTACTTGAGAGGCTGACCTTGCAAGGAGCTGGGAGCCATCTGCAAGGTGCTGAGCGTCTCCAGGTCCTGGCCAGTGCTGGACTGGCTCCTCTGCACTGACCTTGCGAGGCATGTACGGGGATGTACTTTCGTGATATATTGGGCAGAGGCTTTCACAAATAAGAGGGACTTATTACATTGAGTCAATTGCCTTCATGAACATCGATCTACTTTTATTTCCCTAAACAAGAACACAGATACTGATCAACTTTTATTTCCCTAAACAGATTTTAGCATATTGGTACAGATTGTCTCTAGACAGTATACCTGTACATTGATGTTTTCTAATATCTTTTTCATTTGTAGGTGGAATTACATTATTTGCAGTGATTACTTTAATTCTGGACTCATTTAAAATTGGATATTATATTGACTTTTCAAACTGTTTATCACCAACTGAAGGCATTTTTCCTGTTACACATGCTGTGCACACCATCTTACAGGTAAAGGTCACTGGTTGCAGTTTTATCTTATGTCTTTATTTCTTGCCAAAAGTATCTTTTATCTTCTCATCATCAGTGAATTTTACACTTAATTTGTAAGCATATCACTGGATACTTTTGAGGGCTAAATTCTTGTCTGTGTATATCCTTTCTATGTGTAAAGTCAGGCTTTGCAATGTGAAATTGCTCAGTTGTAAAACTCTCATGGGCTCAAAAAAGAAATAATGAAAAAATGCTCTCCTATAGTTGAAGTTACATGCTTTTTTCAGTTCAAGTTACATATATAACTTTCAGAATTTCCAGGCTGAAACGAGCAGCTTGGCTAAAGACAATTCACTTATTTCTGTATGTAGGACTTGCCACAGAAGTTCAATTCAATCTGTCTACCTGATGTTCCATTGTGGTTAGGGATGGAGGCCTGATACTTCAAAAGGACAAACCCCTTCCCACGTATTTAGCTTGTTATGAAACACTTGCACATCTTTCCTATCCCAAATGAACATGGGTTTTCCTTCTAGAAGCATTTGGCTATGCTTATCAGTGGCTGCACGGTAGCAAACATAGTGACTCCGGAAAAATATTCCAGCTGCTTGTTTATTTCAAGGCTTTGGGTCTATATTATATGGTGATATTCCATAGATGATTGTTTATCACATGAATTCCTTTGAGCCTCTGTCAGCAGATTTGTAGGAAAGAAGGAAAGAAAAAGCCACTCAACTAAGATACTCAGTTATAGGCATGTCATTTAATGCACTTTCCAAGATGATCAAGTCATTCAGAAAGAAAAGAAAGATTTTTCCTAGCAGTTGTGGTTGCATGTAAACGAGCATTTGAACAACCTACATTTTCCTGCTTTGTGTAGCAAAAAACCCAGTGAAATTTCAGCAGTAACTCTGACCTTTTCTATCTTTTTCTCTGAGGATGAAATTCTGATTTGGTTGAAATAATCTTAATTTCACATTCTTGTAATATCCACTCTCCGTGCCTTGCAACTTCTCTGCTTTACCTCTGAACAACAAACCATAGAAATTAAGCCTTTTTGCACTGCTGATCTGCATGCAGCATTCTTCCTTGCATCCAGTGACCCTGAGCTGACAAGGTTTCCAGCTACCGTGAACTGGAGTGTGAAAGAAAGGGTGTATAACAATGCTGAACAAAGGGAACAAGATTTCTAATTTAAATTTTACATCACCCAATGTTGCTGAATTTATCATGTACTTAGCTTAAAATAATGAAAACTTGAATGTTAGCCTGAGCGATCGAAGAAAAAGTAAAAAAGTAATTTACCAGACACCTCTTACCTAAGACAAAACTTCGTAGGTCTTTGAAACACAGGATTTTACAGCAGAGAACATCCCTAATTATGTGCCATCTAAAAACTAAAGGATTTGTTTTCTACAGAATATGTGTCAAATTCTGTTGTATTTTACTGTAATGAGGCATCCTGATACATGGTATTAAATTAATAAATATATATGTGCTGCACCTGTGCAAACAATGAACTCGCACGTATCTGCCCTCCCAAGACAGGCTGTGTATTGTGCTCTTTCGCAGGCAGAAGCCCCTTTGAGGCAATGAGTACTCTGTGAGCAGAAATTGGATTTTATGCTATTTCTTTACCTTACTGACTTTTCTATTCCTACCCGCACTTTCTTGACGCTAATGTCTGAACAGATCT
Source organism: Sula dactylatra (assembly GCA_013389905.1). Lineage (NCBI taxonomy): Eukaryota > Metazoa > Chordata > Aves > Suliformes > Sulidae > Sula > Sula dactylatra. The sequence continues at coordinate 228,830 of WEKW01010168.1, read as the reverse complement.
TCAAAACCTATGTTTTTTAAGTTTTGAAGAATGCTTTCACATCTGCTGTTAGATTTTACTGCATCTATCCCAGAATGGGAAATTGAACATGGCATTAGATGAGTCTAAGGTACTAATTTCAATTTGCTTGAGTTCACTTGAAACCTCCATGATATCTTTTAGTCTCCACACCTGGGATTTTGTAGTGGTCACACCACCTTTCGATAAACGCTTCATTAGAGGAATGAATGAACATGTTATAGCTGGGTGGTGTAGGCAACCCATGGAGAACTGCATTTTCCTAGCTTTTTCAAAAATCAGATACTGAATGTCTTGGACAACACCAGCTGTGGTGTAGGGTGCCTACAGTAATGTGCACAGTGGTAAAATGGGCTTCCAGTTACCCTAATTGCTGAAGAAGAACCCAAAGTTCTTTGCAGTTGTCAGACCGTTTCTGGAATACCAGAACAAGCAGGTTTCTAAGAGAAACCTTTTGGACCATTTCTCTCCTGATAGTTCACCTACTGTCAAGTTCAGTATCCTAGGAGCTATTCTGAGTAAACAGGACTCCCAGTTTCACCCTAACATCCCTGACGAACATTGGTTTCGTTCTCCTTGCATGTATCAGCAACAGTCTGTACCCTGAGGTTTCCATTATCCTCCCAACAGAGATTCCCAGTGTTAATATTTCTTTCCCCTTTACTTGCTAACTCAATACTGTTACATCTCTCTATCCAGCTTAAGCTCTCTGCACCATAGCTGAGCTCAACTGAGTTCCTAATGCGGTTGTCTCTTGGACTGATCAAACAACCTTTTCTCTTGCTTCCTGGATGTCCGTTGTTTGTTTTATTAATCAAATCTGGCATCATTTCACTTCTCTCCCTCCCTCCTTAGAATTTCATATATTTAATAAATTATTCAAACTTAGCATCACCATGCTCTGCAGCAGTCGTACTGCTGTCCACATGTTGGTAGCTTTATTTCCTTTGGAATAAAAGCCTCTCCAGATACAGCCACAAGATATGTTTTGGTGAGTCACACTGAGACGTTTGCTGTTGAGCCACTGACTTTGCATGTAAGAAATCTTAGGTTCATCATGCCAGAGAGGTTCTGGGTGAACATCAGAGGAATTCATAAGTTATTTCACATCCATGGAGATGGAGCTACCTCAGTTTAAATCATCAGAGTTACCGTATACAGATGCACTTTCCTTTCTGAGTGTCAAACATGCTTATTAGTGTAATGACATTTCGCTGTATTCCTTTCATTTAGGTGTACTTTCTTTGGTGTCATGCAAAGGATGTTATCCAGTCTTTCAAAACACTTGAAAGGTAAAGTGGATCTGATCCTCATCTGGAATACTAATAGGTGTAGGTCTGCACAGTGCTTTAACACCTACAGCTTTACTGTATGAGGGACACTGAAAATTTAGAGCTTGATTCTCCTCTTTAATTGTGTTAATATAAACAAAAAAGTAACTCCATTTACCCAATTGAGAAGATAATCATTAGTCTGAATTATTTTTGTCTTATTTAAACTGTGCTTATATTTTATAATATACAACAGTCACAGAATAAGTATATTTTTATCATGAGAAAGTGAAATGGGCAATGTATGATACCGCAGTGTCGCTTGTGTTTCTTGAAGGAAGGAGGTGCCATGTATGTGTCTCAGGTCTATGCACTATACTATGGTTTCTTTATTTAGCTACTGAAAGGGAATCTGCATCAGTAACCTGCAGTCAGTGCAATATATCTGAGGTATTTTATATATATTTTTATGGAAAGCACCTTTTGGAACTAGATGCAGATGTGCAAATTCACTGGGAAATACAGCCTCCCCGATGGTATCCCATATACCCAAATCAGTAAGGGTTGTGCACATTTCTGACACCAGAACTTGCCTCTGAACAGCTGAATACATACATTTCTTATAGAACTGAAGACTAGTCTTTGAGGCAGCAGAGCCAGTTCTGATATATTTTTGGTTTTGTGAGAAGGTGGATTAATGTAGATTACCTGTACGTAGAACGTAAATAAACAAACATGGTAACTTTTAAAATTGTTATCTCAAATTATCAATGAGCTGACCAGTTTTTGTAGGAAGTAAAAGAAATTTACTCAGAAACGTCATTTATGGAGAAGGTTCTCCTTTTGTTTTGCTCTCTTGGGTAAGTGTTCAAGCCCCATGCCAATGACGAGAGAGACTGCAGAAGGCTTGCAGTGTCAGCTGGTGAAATCAGCTCTGTTCGTCAGCAGAATTTTAAAAACCCCTAACTGCAAGTCCATCAGTGAGAACAGTGCAGTAATAAAGAACTGTTTCTTGGTGAAGGAACATTACCAGCCTCAGGTGCAGGAGAAGGACGCCTGGCTTATCAGAAACCAGGAGTCTCAAAAACACTTGGAGACCTGCCCGCACTGTACCAGTAGTCTGAGTGGGATAAAGCCCTCTGGTGGCTTCAACTTTCTCCAGCAGACAAAAATGCATGGACTAGGAGTTAGAGAAGACGGTGGTATCTGTGAAGAAAGACCAGTCACAGTGAGTACAAAGGAGCACTGCAGAAGGCTGTGAAATACAGCTTGCAAAACAATTAACCCTGCTGAGTCTGTTTAGTCACTGTCGTGAACATGACGCTTGTCCAGCCTAAAGAATAACAACCGTCGCGTAAGAGAGCATAACAAATAATAACAGCATGGTATTAATGGTTTAAGACATTAAGCCGTTGTGTTTCTATAAAATTTTGGAAGTCTAACATTCATTGTGCTCAACTGAGGAACATCTTTAGAGAGATCGGTTATGATTTTATTTTCCCTGCGCTGACAACTAAATGGTGCCACATAGCATGCTTACAGAAAGCTAATCCATTTTATTTAACATATATGGAGGTATACGCTCTGCAGATTCCTTCAATAATTACTTTATTTTGTAGGTTTGGGGTTATCCATTCTGTGTTCACAAATTTACTCCTGTGGACAAACGGAGTGCTTACAGAGTCAAAACATCAACTGAATGAACATAAGGAAAGACTAATCACGCTTGGTTTTGGGAACATAACAATAGGTAAGTGAAAGGGTTGATACATTTTGGAATTCCTGCTCTAACACGCTCTCATACAAAATACTGCGTCACTGTAGGATGGAGCTGAGTCATCCATGATTATGTCAGCAGTCATTCCCCGGCAAATGGTAGTGACCTGATACATGATCAGTTCAGGTCACAACTAAAATGTTATATGAGCATTATCATTATCATATATGCGATTCAGGCCATAGTTTTCTGCTTACTTATTTCCCCTTTGGATGAGGTCCAGAAGAAAAATAATTACTGGATGTCTGTAACAAACAGATTTAAAAAAAAAATTTATCTGAGGAGTAACATCACTGAAGAACCCCTTTATTAATAAATCATAGAAGTAAATTGAAGATAGTGTTAAAAACAGAGTTTACTATTTTGTAAGTTATTAATAGCAAAACAAGCATGGATAATCCTGCAGAGCCTTCCCAGGAGAGTGGTTACACATGGCGTGTCCCCCTATGGTCAGTGGAACAGCTCAGAGGGATAGGGTTATCCATTAGTGCTGCTTTATAAGAAAATTATTTTGCTCTGGGTGGTTCTTTTTTTATAACAAACCACTTTCTCCATTGGTAAGATGATGCAAGTTATAGTCAACAAACATTGGGTATAACTCCTAGGGATGCCTTCTGCTTTTGAACACCACTGAAGCATAGGGAAATTAGGAGTGCTTAACTTTAAAGAGAAAATAAAATTTCTCAGCAGCTACAAGTAGTTTTCTTCCCATGAAAATTTATCAGTACAGCTGATAAATTTTGATTGTGTTCACAAGGGAAAAGATAGACTGCTTTTGAAGAGCAAAATGTATGTTTTCCCACCGAATGAATTCAGTAGTGCCTATATCCTAAAAACTCCTGATTTTGCATCTACAAAGCCAACACCTGAACTAATTTCTTTTTTGCCTGTTTATAGTCTGTATAATTGAAAAATTGTAGGCATTTTTAGTAATTCCTGCCAAAGTTCACATGGACATGAAAACTTCATTTTAAAATCTGTAAAATAGTATTTTCAGTATAACTGTGTCTAAAATTATGACCACAATTTCACATCTATTTGCGAGTGTTACCCTTTAGATGTGTCTATGGAAACTAACTACTTTCCCTTGATAATCAGGTAGCTGAATTGATAGTTCAGAGATTTTGTAATCATGGAGCATTAGTAGAGAGCGGGGAAATCACAAGTTAGTGGCTCTTCTTGATATTTCTGCTTGTTAAATTGAAGCAGTTTCCTTATATTATTTCCTATTATTCTGCTGCCAGAATTGTTAGACAATTATGAATAGTCAGAAGTGGCATCTGAAACAAGGGGAAGTGAAGTAGTGATCCGCAAGGCAAGTTTGGCATTAACATACAATCCACTGCAAAAGCAATTTTTTTTCATCTCTTAACAGTGTGTGCTTGAGACAAAACAATACCAACTTTCTCCTCTCCTCTTCTAAATTTAGAGAAAAAAAAGAAAAACTTCCGGGAACAGATCTAAGATCAGTGCCTAAAAATGTGCCCTTCAGCATGTATGTTTATATATTTATAAACACATTGTGAAAATAAGTATCTCTTTTTTTTCCTGCCACTGTGGAAATTTCTGATTTTTGAAATTATTTGCTTAGGTTATAAATGCACATTAAATATATTTATTTTACAAATGCAAGCAATTGTTCATTGAGATGCCTTAGAGGTTTACAAGGCAGCTAACTGCACTGCCGAGAGATAATGATTTCATAGGTTCCTCTCAAATGGGGAAGATTGGTTTTTAATTTTTTTTTTTAACCTTAAAACTATACTGGGACATTGAGTGAAAGTATCTGTGCTTTACTTCACCTCTTTCCGAGTCATAAACAACTTTTTAATAAAGTGGTTTTGGTATCAGAAACCACACTAAAAATGAGAGTAGAACTGAGCCCTTTCCTTGTTAAGCTTGTTCTGGATCTGATCCACAGATCCCCGGGCTTCTATAAAAGCCTTCTAAGCTGAAGGCCTGAGGACTCAAAGCCCTTGAGATCTGGATTTTCATGTTATAAAAAGTATTTTTACCAAGAAGTTTGGTGCACTTTGGTGCATCATTCGTTCATGATGTGATTATTGCTCAGCGGCTGAGCAGTGAAGTCAGAGATCATACTTCAGTGCATGTGCAAAAGCTTTGTTAGGTTAATGACTTCAATGACAAGACCTTTTCTTAGGTGGCTAACTGGGTGGCATGATGTGTTGTTTGTCTGAAATCTTACCTGTTATGTTTTATTATTTCTGTTTTATTTATTCACTTTAAATAAGAAATCCTTATAATGCACATAACTTATCTCTCCCTCTCCTTCAGTTTTAGATGATCATGCACCTCAATGCAATTGCACAACAACAACTCTCTGTTCAATATTTTCTCAAGGAATATATTATCTATACCCGTTTAATATAGAATACCACATCCTAGCATCCACGATGCTCTATGTGCTGTGGAAGAACATTGGCCGCAAAGTCGAGCACCACCAGCAACACAAAACTCCATTCAAATTCCATGGCATAACTGTTGGAATGATTTTTGGACTAATCGTGTTAACTAGCACAATAGCCATAGTTGTTGTGTATTTAATTCAGATTGGACGTTCGAAAATCAAAAGCGAGTTAGCACTTACTATGTTTTACTTGCATGCCATCTTTGTGTTGGCTCTCATGTGTACAGCTGGAATTGTTGCCCTTCTCATCTACAGACTGGAAGATAGATCGCTGGATAATTCAAAAAATCCTGCTCGAAAACTTGATGCAGAACTGCTGGTGGGCACAGCTGCAGGGTCCTGGCTCCTCTCCTGGGGCTCGATCCTCGCCATTATCTGTGCCCAGGCTCATCCAAAATACACATGGTATAACCTGCCCTACTCTATCCTGGTTATTATTGAGAAATATATTCAGAACCTCTTTATCATTGAATCCATACATCGTGAGCAGGACAAGGTGAACGATGATATTAAAACTCTTCGAATAGTGACTATATCTCGGGGGAGCACTTTATCACTTACCCCCTCATACAAAGAGATCTACAATGGCAGAGCTGCTCATGACAGCGGAGAGGTACCCTGCCTGTTCAAGGGCAGTATCTGTGGGAGAGAAAATGGTGGTGCCAAAGAAGAAACGAGTCAGGAAAACAGTTCGGTCATGCATTCAACCTCAGATTTCTCATTTTACAGTAGAAACTCAGTTACTAACAAGAGGAGAGTTCTGAAGAACATCGCTGCATTTTTATTCCTATGCAACCTTTCGGTAAGACATTTTGAACATAATTCACAAGTTAATACCCAAAAGCTTCCCAACCTTTCAAGCCTGATAAGTATATTAGAATTACATGGTTCTATAGTTTGTAGCAAGTAAATTTTACTTCTTCTGGAAGAATAAGTGAATGTGCCTTTGGAGAACAAAGTTTATTTAAACATGGAATCTGGGAGCCTAGGCTCATTTTAGTTACAGCACAAAAACTGTAGCAGCAGCAGCAGAAGCTGAAATACTCTTCTACCAGTGTGCTCCAGGAGCAACATGGAGGGTTTTCCTAGGGATTTCTGAAACCAAATTGCAGTATGGTGGGGTCACGGTCATTAAGGGCTAGTCCCTCATATTGCTAGTGATTAATACGGGCCTTGCATTCTTTCCTTGCAGCTTTGGATACCACCGGCATTTGGGTGCCGCCCGGAATATGACAATGGACTAGAAGAAATAGTGTTTGGCTTTGAACCCTGGATAATTGTTGTGAACCTTGCGATGCCTTTTTCTATTTTCTATCGGATGCATTCAGCTGCCTCACTCTTTGAGGTCAATTGTAAAACATAGACATATACGGTCCCTCAGTGAACAATTGATTGAATAATTAATTAAATAAACAGTTGAATGAGTGGATGGATGAATGAGTGAACATAGCAACAGCTGCTCAATAAATAGAAGATTCAATAATTTTTTTTAAAAGACAGGACCATAACTAATAGCATGTAATTTTTTTTTAAATTTTTCTTCCACATACTTTGTTATATATGTGGTGTCATTGTATCGGTACACTTTTCAAAATCATATTACTGTTAATAGGATTAACACTACATAGTAAAGTTAATTCGATCTAATTAAACTTTGTTTTAGTCATCTGGGTTTTGTCCTCTATATAATTTGTATTGCTTTGTTTTCAATCATTGTGCCTTGTGAAAGGGGTTTAAAAAAAAATCGGTGTGACTTAGGAGGGAAAATCCCAGGAAAAGCTAAACCGAGTGATGCTCCTGAATCACAGAGATGCTATGAAAACTCCAACTCTTAATTCCTAGGTATGTTTTTATAGTAAAATCTGAACACATTTGCTGTTTGGCTGGGATGTGGGAATTACTTTAAACTTCCTGAATACTGATAAGAAAATCCATATATAATTATTATTTTAACTGTATTGCAAGAAATCCAGTAAATAACATGTACAGTTAGATATGCTGTATATCATTCCTTCTGATAAAATATATTTCTATTAATGCATCCCCCTTGTCTTGTATTTACTATGTGACATAACTGAGAAATAAAGTTAATCCTTTTACTTAATTCTTTATTCACACATCCTTGAAATGTTTTAAGAGAGAAAACTAGTCTTAGAGTTTATGTTTAGGTATATATGTTCCGTTGCCAGAATGGTATATATTCTCTGTACAATTTTTTTATGAGCTGCTAATTTCTTTGTAGTTAAGTCTCCTTGTTGGAAGATAATCATATGTCTTCATACAGGGATGCTGTAAAGCATAGCTGATGCCTCTAGAAATGTGGAGGGTCCTGGCTGAGGATTTTACAAGTGTGGTTTACAAACTGTTAGAACATAATCTCAAATCCCTATGATATTTAGTTGCCTGAATTCTCACAGAAAGCAGTGAAAAGTTGGGTGCCTGGATATTTTTAGAATCCGGACCTGTAAGATCGAAAGGCTGGAGCAATGACCACAGTGCTAAACAGGAGCAAGGGATCAATTATTGGATGACACTTGCTAACTCACTAATGATCTAGTCCTAAATCTGGTGGGTCAGGGGCTGCAATATTTCTGCCCCTAGTTCCTCAAAGGCCAGTTATACTTTTAACCACAGTGGCCAACGCTACCTGCCTGGAAGCGGTCATTTATCTGCATGGGAGAGGTCTGCTGCTGAGACAAAAGATTTCAGCAATCTCGTCTGCTCCTACAAATCAAAACAAAAATTTTGTCTTTTTACCACTAGATGGCAAACACAGACCACTCGATAAATTACCCGATTCCTTCTAGGAGTTGCTTCACATTAATCTTCGGTTCTATTTTGCGGTACACGCAGCCATTACTTGGTTTGCCTGTTGACAAAACACGGATCAGGTAAAGCAACTTTCATATGAAGTCTTAGGTGAAGTCTGGATTAGATGAACCATCAGTGAGGCTGAGCAAAGCAATTCCAGTTATTTTTTGAGTGTTTTTTGAAAGAGTCACCACCTGATCACATTGCTGTAATCTCTGCCTTTCTCTAGGGCTGCTTGTCATGCTCTTTTATCACATCTGTATTAGTTCTTACATTCGTTCTGGAGAGTAGGATTTTCTATCTTTCTGCCTGAACATAGTAGCTTGATCTCACCTACTTCCAAGCAAATACCAGCTCTAACCACATCACTTGATTGTCTCTCAGACTATTTTAATTTTAAGTGGAGTGAATAGGGCCATCCAGAAAATCAAACAAAGCTTTAATCTTCCTTCCAACTCAGGTGTTGGACCAACTCTCCAGCTAACTCTGGTATCAGAAAAATTTTCACTCAGTAGACCCACAAATTGCACTTCATTTTTTAAGCGTTCATAAAGATGGCTAGAGGAAGCCTGCTTCTCCTTCCTCCCCTTCTGTGGGACGGGTCCCATGTCATTCTTCAGCTAGAACTGGTGCTCTTTAGCTGATTCCCAGCATTTGCATTCAACCAAAGCAGAGCTAGCTAATCCCTAGTGCCAAAAAGGGGGCATACGCTCTGTTACAAACACTTCGCACACATTTGGAAGTTTCAAAAATAACATCCTTATTTAGTTATATTTCATCTGCAATTACTTAGCCTTTTCTGTTTCTTAACATTACTATTGAAATAATTTAATTTGTCCACAATATTAAATTGATTTTGAGTGCTGAAATTGAAGTTTATTCAGAAAAGTGAATTAAGGCAGCACTCTGGAAGTGAGCAAATGCTTTAAACATGCTAATGGACAAATTCTATTCTGATTTGCACTGATGAAAGCCCACTGGCTTAAATGGTTCTGTTTCAGGGAAGTGGAGACTAGACTTTGGACTGAGAAGCTTAAGAGGTTTTCACGACAGGTCTTCTCTCAAAAAATATTGTTTCATCCAAATGCAGAGTATTTTATGGAAGCAGGTCTTAGTTTAACTACTCTTGAAGCAATGGTGAGTCATGAAGTTCTGAACATAGTTAGAGACACAGAATTTTAAGAAACATAGATTTTTGGACTAGGAACAATAATCAGATTGTTTAACATAGTGTGACCTCCAGCTCTCTGATCAATGCTAAACCTGGGCTTTCTCAAACGTCTGCTTTCAAACTTCTCTTTTTTGTTTTTCTCTAGCATGTATCGACAACAGTAATTTATCACAGTTTTTAAAATACAAGAAATAGCACGAAGTTACCCTATTTCTGCCTATCTGCTCAACCCTGGACAGGAGGCAGGAGAGCTGGCTTACCCAGGAGAGAGGTCTAACAGCTGCTCGTTGTTATGTTCCTGAGGTGCCTCTAGGGGACAGTTTGCCTACTTTGACATCTCTAGGGAATGTCTTTGAGACCAATTTAATATTATTTAAAAAGAGATTTTTTTTTTTAAAGGGAATTTCTTTGGTCAACTCCAAAATGCACTTGATATGTAAAGGATTCTAAATTTCTGCTGTATAATCTTCATCAGAAAGCTATTCTTTGATGGTCATCATATGCTTCCGTTAGACTCTTCCACTCCCTCCCTTTCTCCCAAGATAATTTTATTTATTCAATAATATATGCTTGGGTAGCATTTAAACTCATTTAAACAGGAATAAAGGCTGTTAAGGTGCAAAAAGATTCTTACAATCCTCAATCATTTGCCTGAAGAGTCAAACTTGCATGACCATAGATTTTTTTCCAAGTGTTTTTCAGTGTCAGTGATACTAACTCTAAGCTGGAAGAAGGTGGAGGAGTCATGGTCAAGTCCTTCTGGAAGAACTGAATTCTTTTTACTAGTATTTCTCAATACTTTGCATTTCCTCTTAATAACTTAAAAAAGTTTTCCAATGACTATTTTGATAATTTTGGAAATATTCCTGTGTTGTATGGCCCACTTGTGGTCCATAGACTTTGAATGGACTGTATCAGTGCAGAGAATTAGATGGCTCCACAGAATGGCAGAGAGGAAAATTATCCAAGTAATTTAAGTACATGCTTCTTTCCACTGACTAGGGAATTTATGGTCCTTATGAGGATGATTAGTTCATTTAAAAAAAAAAAAGCTGACTGTCTCTTCCACTGAGCAGCATGTAATAAATCCTTCAAGATCTAATCTGCTCTTTCCTAAGTAGGGGCACATAGTATATCCTGCTTCTTTTATTCTGCCTTTTCCTGCAAAAGCTCTGAACAAAGCAGGATTTGGTTAAAAAGAAAATTAAAGATATAGTAGTTTTGTTGAGTTGTAGGCTTTGTTGTTTGCTGGAGTTTTTTCTAGCTGAAAATGAAGCGCAAATTTCCATCATCATGAATTTTAATTTAATTTATTACTTAAGATTAAGAAATGCTTAGAAATCACATTTGCAAGAAAAAAGAGAAAAAGCCTTTTCAAAAGGGTAGTTCTTCAGAGCTTTCACTAAGGTGGGGTTTCTGGATGCTACTAGACTGGATTTACAGACGATGTTTTCATTTTAACAGTTAACACCACTTGTTTACTTGTGTCTGACTAGGCCTGTGGTGGCCCTGTTGAAGTTTTAGCAAGGCAGGTTGGAAAGCAGCCTGGCAAAACCAATGAATGCTACTTAAATGTTATTTGTTCTCTGTGTGACCTGACAGTATGTAAAAAGCAGATTGAATGGAGATACGAGTATCTGCATGTAGTGATGTACAAATACCCTTAAATGATTCATTTCTGCATCCTGAAAAATGACTCTGTGGATACCATTGACCACGTTATATGAAGTGTCATCAAAACCAAATGTGCCCTCAATAAATTGCACCTAAATTCCATGAAATAAAAAAGATCCCTAAACTTCAAGATTTTAATACAAAAAATCATTTTTAAATTTTCCTACCTTGCTCTGTCAGATTAGAGATGATGTACGTACAGCTGGCTCATTGGATCTGTTATTCCCTGGGACTCTTGTCCCCAAGGATTTGGCCTCATTCTGTACATGCACAAATAAAACGAGAGCTGGTTTTAAACAGAATTGGAGCAGCTGCAATTGTTAATAGGAACCTTAAAAAACAGGGTTGGCTCTATTAGCTTTAAAGGATGAATTTGATCTTGAGGTTGATGATAGTGGGAAATCTCACTTTAATTTCAATAGTCAATGGTTAGAGTCCTTACTATTTTTTTATTAGGAGGTGAGTTATTTCCCATAATATTCATTTGGCTGAGATTTAAAGCAAAACGTGCCATTTTCTATGGTACGTCTCCTGTCTTCCTCTGCTGCTGTATTTCACCTAAGAAAGAACTGAGTTTCATTCCTATAAATATGTCCTTTGGTAAAATCTTTACCAACACATTTTCAAATTCATGCCAGAAGCAAACGGACCACAATTCAGGCCTAAGAATATTGTAGCAAAGAAAAATATATGCAGTAGGTGGAAAGTTGTGAAAGAACAGGTATGGCAGGAAAACCAGTTGCCATCTCTCTCCTTCACTTGCAACAAACACAATTTATTATCTTTACACAACATTTTCTATCAAAACTTGCACAAGCAGTGGGTGCTTCATGTTTATTTTCCAATAAATCTTTGCCTGAATGTCACTGCAACATACCTGGAATTAAAAGGCAGTTCGTGAAAAGCACACATAGACCCATTAATTCCAGGGAAACACATCAGCATTTTAATCAAAGCAGAGTGAAGAACAGCTTCTGTCCACACAGCCAGGATTATCAAGGATACTGTAACTTCCTTATTCTAATGTATTCTGCAATCAAATATTTACCAGGCTTAACTGAAGATCAGAATGCTTTTTAAAAATGCACGGAAACAATTCATAACATATCTAGGGCTAAGTCTACACTTGATGTTTGGTTCAGACTTGAGCCCATCATCTTCTGAATTTAGTAATTTTGCCTCTAACAGGCAATGACCTTTGTAGGAAGGCAGCAACTAACAGCTATGAGGCAGTAAGCAACAGCTTCATAACAACATCTTAATGGTAGCTGGTTACATGAGCCCCCTTCCTTGTCCCTCCCGTTGCTCCTCTCCCAGGTGTGAGGAGCATTCCTCCAGTGATCCCCAGGTGGGATTTTCCACCACTGCCTGCTTGAATCAAATAGCTTCATTACCAAGAAATTCTTGAATAAGACATAACACCAGTCAAACATACTTTCGAAAACATTCTTGAGTCCTTTTCCAAGCATCACAGTGTCTTTCTTCTCTCCAAACCCTTAATTTTCTTTTCTTTGTTCACCATTTTGGAAAACCTTTCCAGTGCAATAACAGTCAAGATCCCAAGCTCCACTATATCAAGAAGAGATGACTGCACCTGCATTTGACACCAGCTCTGCGTGTAGGTGTGGCACCAACACTGAACCTGTGAGATGAGGCCACCAAGCACAGGTAAGACCTGACACAGGCAAACCTGTTTGCGTACTGCTAAGTGGGGACCTGACACTGTGACAACATAAATTAGTGGGGCATAATTAATAGATTTAATGACCCAAGGACAGAAACTACCTCATATTCTGTCAAAGAAGAAATGAATGTTAAACTTTTGTTCAACTATAATTCTCATTATTATCTTTTATGTTTAGCTACAGCTAAAATAAAATAGCCAGTCCCTCTTCAGGCCACAAATCTCAGTCAATCGTACTAAAAGGAATTGCATTAGCTAGTTATTTTTAACTAGAAAGGCCTTGGCAGCAACAGTAAGTAGCTGCAAATTATTCTAAAATTAAAATTCAGATCCAGAGCTGGGTATCATTATTGCAGGTAATTAGTGCAATCGGTACAGCCTACGTGCAACAAACAATTCACAAATATCAGATAATTTGATCTGCAATATTTTCTTTGATGAAAGCAGCTAGGCAATATTTCAACTGATAGTTTCTGTCCTTGGCTTTGTTTTCTGCCCTAACATTTGGGAACCTGCTGCTCCCTACAGCAACTGTTTTTGTCTCAGATCAATACAGTTTATGTTTCATGATGCCTGGCCTGTGTACAGTTAAGTCTGCTGAACCCCCAAGGCAAAAATAGTCTTCAAATATACCTTGAAAATTAGTATATGTAAGTCTTCTGACGGACCAACCCTGCCAAAATAATATACAGAAAATCTTGCTGGGTTCAGTTTCAGGAGAAACCAAGAGAATGGCAAACCTAGACACACTGCAGGATGAAATGCCTCTGCTCAGCATGGAGACGGCTGTTCCTAATTCAGAGTAAATAGCTATTGCTGTCTTACGGATGGACAGAAGAATAGACTTTAGTTTTTCTTTGTCAGCCCCAGTGTAACTCTGTGTTGCGTTAGCAGACTGAGGTCTTCATCAGCAGTTCCTCTGTGTTCTATAATAGCGGTAATAGTCCTATGGATTACTGCAATAGGTATTTAATAAAGAACTTGCTAGTCCTTATTGCTGATATTCTGCTACAGAGAAGAATGAGACCTGTTGATTCTAAAGCAGCATTTTATTTTAAGTCTCACTTAGGGCAAAAAAAAAAAAAAGGCAGAACTAAGTAAAAGCAGTAATTTACTGCTGTTTATCTCAAAGTGATGAAGTTGCTCATTCTTACCACTAGCGTTTAAAAATGTGAAACTGGAATTCTTCCCCCAAATAAATCCTGAACAAAAAAATCTAGCCCTGGTCCTATACGACTCTTAAAAATACAGATCAAAAAACATATCAGCTTTAACTGTTGACATGCTTCTAAAATTACATTGCGTTGTAGTCTTCTGGTTAGCATTTGCAACAGGCTATCCTGCGAGGATACAGCTGCCCCACAGCGCCAGCAAAGCAGCCGAGGTTTGGGGGTCCTGCTTCCCAACCCCATTCCTTTCCATCCAGCAGCTGCCTTTTGGGAGGAGGGAAGCCCAGCGATGAGTTACTGTCTGACCCTATGAGACCTCATCTGCTTTCCTCGAGAGGCCAAGACCCAGCTGCTGACTTCTGTCTTCTCAGTCCCCTTTTTCTGTCAGACTTAAAAGTCTTCAAAAATAGTGTCTGTTTTCATTACAGAAATTACTGTTTGTTTGATTCCATGGCGGATTTGGTTTTCCTACTCATTTTGTGAAAGACAGTGTCACACTAAGCTAATGGACAGGGTAAAATCCTAAGATAAATGATGTTAATTGCAAGTGTTCCAATAAAAATTATTAACTAAAAAAGTCTGTAATTTACACATTCAATATAAAATTCATAGGTCCTGTTAATATACAGTGGGTTAGAGAAGCAGAGAAATCAGAATACTGAAAAGAAATTTGTTTTCAAATGACTCCATAGGCAAAATTGTTATGCTATTTAAGCCAGAGACAAAATGACAGCAGCTTCTTTGGGAATTAAGCCCACCTGATTTTTACTTGCAGGCAAAAGACAAAATAAAAATCTTTAAATGTTCAGTATTAGAAAATTAAAATTGCTTTTTTTATCTTGATAGTTTTCTCAGAACAGATGTTCACCTGGGATGTAGCCATGCACGCCCAGAGAATACGAATAACGTACCCAAATTGTACTATTGTACAAATCAGTTTCTTTTTACTTTGTCTTTCTTCAGATGTCGCTGATCTTTAGTAGTTGTTCATCTTGTGATCTCTTGCTGTATTAGCTGCATCTTCTGTAGTACCTGAAGAATAATACTAATTTTTAGTATATGATTATGAATATCCAAAAATACAAGGTAATATTTTATAAGACAAAATTAACTAAGATGGTCCACCAAGAAAACATATTTACAATCCTATTCCCTTTGCTTTTGGTCTTGGCTAGCATACATCTCTCATCTTTTACCATTGGTTTAAATGAAGTCAGGCTCAGTAAGAATAACAAAAAAAGGAAAATTTTGGAAATCTCTTCTGGTATAATCAATTACTTCATGTTTTCACCCAGGGAGTGATCAATAGCTTATGTAGGAACCATATCACAGTCATTACAGAAAAAAAAGAAGCAATGGAGATACTGGGAGGACTGTTCATTCTGTTGTATACGGTTAATTAGTGCTATCCATCACAGTCCCTAGTCAACAAAAACTTGAATAGGTTTTAAGGCCAGCAGGGATAACTGTAACTGTCTAATATTATTTCTCCCACAACACAGACTACAGAATGCTGTGTGGTACTGTCTGAATCATGACAGAGCTGGGGGTGAGCTGAGGCACAGTCTGCAAGAAATGCGTTCAGCCTTGGCTTTCAGACTGTAAATGATGGCAAATCCATTACAACCCAGAATCAATTGCATCAGCCATTAATCATCCTGTTAAAAAGTGCACCGTATCTATACCCTGATTTCTCATAGATTCAGTTTCTAGCCACTGCAGTTTTTATAACCTTACCTGAAAGATTAAAAGTCATCTATTATCAGAAAAGTTTTCCCTCTGTAAGCCATGGCCAGCTGTTTCTAACCCTTCTGGTGCCCTCTGCTCAGCTAAGAAAGTTTCCCAGACATAATACCTGTAACACTTTTCTGATCATTTTCCAATTGCTCATATTTATTTGTATTTGAAACACAAGCAGCAGAACCCAGATCTCATCTGCAAGGACTCTTCCATGCTGAATAAATTGATGATACCAGTTTTCTCCCTTCCTTCCTCAGTATTTTCTGTGTGGCTATATATACACCAGCATCTTTGTCCATCCCTGCGCAGTAAAGCCTTTCATCTTCAGTGAGTAAAACGGATGGACCTTAAGCATACGTTCAACGATGCTCCTAAATATAGCTCCACTTGAGCACACTCCTACAGCTGAGGACATGTCCAGCTACTTCTCTAAATTGACCTAATGTACAGTGACTTCTAGCCTCCTCCACCTCTACCACTACCTCTTCTTGCCTGTTTTAGAGCCTAAACATAATGGGTTACCTTTGCTGGGATGCTTTTAGAGCCTAAATCTCAGCAATACATCTGTGTCTATGTGTTTTGACTTGCTTTTGGCGTTAATTATTTTTTATGTCTTTATACTGAGTACCTTCTAGATGAGAGAATGTGTGAATTTCTGAGTGTCATCTATTTTTACATAAATATCATTTGGCAGAACAGTGGGTCTGTGTATTTTGAAATGGAAATAGGATATGTGGCAATGAAGGGAAAAAGCTAGCAAAACATACATTTCTAAAATCAGGAACTGCAAAGATTTTTTTTCGATCAGAACCGTTGCAATAGCAGTTAAATTCCATTACTTCCAATCTGCCAGCTGTGAGAGAGAAGTGGAATTTTAACAGGTGAATGAAAAAAAGAAAAACGAGACAAAGCTCTGAAGGAAAATCACAAAAGCCATTACAAAGATGATTTCAGGACGAAAAAAACCCACCCCAAATCCCTCACCAAGTGACAGCTGTGGTTTTAATGGACTATTCTTAAAATGAGATTTATATGCAAACTGCTTACAGAAAGTAAAAAAAAAGGATGCAAATAACCTATAAATGTTAAAGGTTTTTATCTCAGGCTCAAAAAATGTTGATGGCAATGGATGGAATATTACACCATACCATAAACGTCCCCATTACATGATTGGTGCTCTGGCCTGGTGCTGCTATGAATGATCTGGTAGAAGCGTTGCAGCAAAGCAGTTGTACTGTTGCCTGCTCCTGCTCCACCTCTTCCCAACTCACTGGAGTCTATTAGCGGGTGCGGGGGGGTGGGGGGGTGAGTCTCTCAAAGAGAGACTACCATTTTCTACTACCATTGAAAATATTCCCAATGCCCTAGTGAATTCCTGTGACTTGAAAGAAAGTTTTGAGTGTGCATGAAATGTTGGATCAACACTGAAGACTGTATCTCCAGTACAACTATAGGTACAGGTGCGTCTTTGGCTGATGAAACTTTCCCCAGCTCAATGATAGGTCTTTTTCCATAGGTAACTCTGGAGAGCAACTTCAGTTCACACCAGCTGAAACTCAAGAACATTTACTGAAGATGAAATAGGTGGGAAAGGATATTACACTCTCTAAATTCTGGGTTACGCAGGAGCCAGACAGCCAAATGCAACACTTGGCCAATAAACAAGATACTTTGGAAACTCCTCTCTACTTTGGGTCCGCCTGTTGCTGACAGTAGTGTAGAAAGCATAGTGAAACTTCATTCCTTGGTTGTCTGACAAGTGAGCTCTGACAGTTTTTGTTTCAGCAGGTTAAGGCGTCTTTCCCGGCTGCTTGCACCTCCTCTCTGCCTGACTCCACCACACACAGCAGAGCAGGCAGGAGATAACATACACCTGCACCACCGCTGCTCCCAGCCGCAGCCCAACATCTTTGCTTCCGGTGCCAGTGCTGATCTGTACCGAGCCACCAGCACTGCATGGCTCTGCTGAGTTGTGGGCAGGCAATGTTTTTATTGGGCTACCATTATTATTAAGCAAACAGACACCTACAGATATGTTTACTTAAAATAGCTAATGCATACTGACTGCATGCATGCAAATACATACATGCCTATAGATACCATATATAATTTGTGCTGATGGATCTGCATGTATATGTGTGCACACACCTCTACACTAGCGAAGCAATGAATATAAGCTAAACAAACAAATCAGAGCATTGCTGTTTTACATAAAATATCCACATTCCTGGACCAGCAGCTTCAACAGGCATGTGCACAAGTACTTGTGCGATTAAGCCCTTCATTTATACAAATCGTAGGAGGCACTGCTTAGGAAAGCAGGGCTTGTGCAAGCAACACATTGCCTCAGCATCGCAGCTTTAGTCACGTTGTTTAGAATTCAGTGGTGAGAAAAGCTAAATTCTCCCTCCAATATTAAATATAACTCTGCTTAAATGTGGAGAAGCAGTGCCAATTTCTTAAGCGAGATCTAAAGCGAAGCTCCAGTTTTTCTTGTGCCAATTTTAGAAAATTGCCTAAAAGGTTGCAGAGCTGCTTTTTATTTTTTTTTTAACTCTTTATTTAGTAATTCTAACACTTAATCTTCCTTCATGTCACTGCAGATCCAGCAAGGTGTAGTGAGTCTTGTCCTTCCCCGTGTGCCTGGAGAAGCAGCTGGAAAGCCCCCAAAGAGTGGCTTTCTCGGCCCTTCTAGTGCCTAAACAGGCACTAGAGTCAAGAACGGGTTTGATGCCTGTGAAAGGTTTTAAAAAAGAATTAAGTTTTGGAGAAACTACATCCATAGTATTTTGAATAAAAACCACTGAAGCACGTTCTCTGAGGCACAGGCACGACATTCGCGTGTGGCGAGTCCGAGAGCGCAGCGTTCACACCTGTCCCGCTCGGGGTCACAGCTCCGACCCCCCGCTGCACCGGACCGCCACCGAGGGGAACGATTCATCCCAAAGCAGAGCTGAGGAGAGAGAGAATCGGATTTCAGCTGCCGGGTTTCTCGTAATGCGCCTCAGCCGTTCCAGCAGAAGCTGGTGGAACGCTGACGGATTCAGGCTACGTTTCCCATCCCTACGGAGGAGACCCGGCCCGGCCCGCCCCCGCCGCGGCAGCTTTGAGCCGCGCTCGCAGCGGCGGGCCCCGGCCCC
>WEKW01010168.1:160134-209111 GCA_013389905.1 Sula dactylatra | reverse complement strand
CGGCGGGCGCCCCCGGGGCGGCGCAGGTGGCGGCGGGCAGCCTGCTGGCTCTGCTCATCCTCTGGACCCTCTTTGGGAACGTGCTGGTGTGCGCGGCCATCGTCCGCTACCGGCACCTGAGGAGCAAGGTCACCAACATCTTCATCGTGTCCCTGGCCGTCTCGGACCTGCTGGTGGCTCTGCTGGTCATGCCCTGGAAGGCAGTGGCCGAGGTGGCCGGGTACTGGCCCTTTGGGGCGTTCTGCAACATCTGGGTGGCCTTTGATATCATGTGCTCCACGGCCTCCATCCTGAACCTATGCGTGATTAGCGTGGACAGGTACTGGGCTATTTCCAGCCCATTCCGCTACGAGAGGAAGATGACCCAGCGGTTGGCTCTGGTGATGATCGGTGTGGCGTGGGCTTTGTCCGTGCTCATCTCCTTCATCCCTGTCCAGCTCAACTGGCACAAAGGTGAGGATGTTGGGGCTGCTGCTGCCGCTGCTGCTGCTGCTGGAGATGGATTTGGCGCTGGCTGGGCAGCAGCTGGCACTGTCGCCACCTGGGCGGAAGATATGAGCACCACATGGGTGGCATTAACAGCAGTGAGACCCTCTGATGGGACCTCTGGCAGCAATGATTCCCTCGCTGGACCGTCAGAGAGCTGTGACTCCAGCCTCAACAGGACTTACGCTATTTCATCCTCCTTGATCAGTTTTTATATCCCGGTGGCTATCATGATAGTTACCTACACTCGAATCTACCGCATTGCCCAGGTGCAGATTCGTCGTATCTCTTCCCTGGAGAGGGCAGCCGAGCACGCGCAGAGCTGCCGGAGCAGCCACGTTGACTGCCACCATCACACAAGCCTCAAGTCCTCCATCAGGAAAGAGACCAAGGTGTTGAAGACTCTCTCTGTCATCATGGGCGTCTTTGTGTGCTGCTGGTTGCCGTTCTTCATCTTGAACTGCATGGTGCCCTTCTGCGAGAGCCCACCCAGCGACCCCCACGCTGGCCTTCCCTGCGTCAGTGAGACCACCTTTAATATCTTTGTCTGGTTTGGTTGGGCCAACTCCTCTCTCAACCCCATCATCTATGCCTTCAACGCTGACTTTAGAAAGGTCTTCTCCAACCTCCTGGGATGCGGTCAGTTTTGCTCTAGTACTCCAGTGGAGACTGTTAATATAAGCAACGAGCTTATCTCTTACAACCAGGACACGCTTTTCCATAAGGAGATAGCGACTGCTTATGTTAACATGATCCCAAATGTGGTTGACTGTGAGGGAAATCGCGAGGACCCTTTTGATAGGATGTCCCAGCTCTCCCCTGACCACGAGATTGCCACTGACTCTGTCTGTGAACTGGACTGTGAGGGGGAGATTTCGCTAGGCAAAATAACACCTTTCACTCCAAATGGTTTACATTAAATTGCATCCTGTCCTGGTCAGTTCTTCTTGGATTATACAACAAAATATTAGCACTGAGTGGAAAAACCTGCTTGGTTTTATGCTATCGTTTGGTCAGTCACTTCATGGTAAACTCCCTTCTACGTGTAGCACTTTGCAGGATGTAGACACTGTCGTACAGGGAGCAGGCAGCACAAACTTAATTCAGCACTTGCCCAGGCTGAGAGAGGACCAGGCAGTCACGTTGATTAGCTGTGGTGAGGTGTTGTGGTGTAATTACAGTCGGTTCATGTTTGTAGCGTGTTTGCAAATGAAAGGTGCCGTTGTCAGTACTAAGTATTACAACTTCTGAAATCAGGGACGGATGTGGCTGCCGTAGACTTTAAATAGCAAAAAAATTCTAGCCTGTTTGTTCGTTCAGATCTTACGTTTCTTTTTCTCGGTTGCTTTTTGTTTGTTTGTTTGGGGTTTTTTTGTTGTTGTTTTTTTTAAAGATAGAAGTAGTGAGGTGGGCATTTGGATGATTATTTAAATGTGTGTTTCTGCCAAAACAGTTTATGTGAAATCCATGTTCTCCTAGGCGGTGGTGTTGGCTATGGTATCTTTGCCATGTTCCCAGATGAATAAATAAAAGTTACATTGATCAAGGGCTTATTATCCTTCATTTATCACCCGGAAATGTTTACAACATGTATTCAAACTTTAACATTTCTGTTTGAATGATTAACAGCTAAACCCTATTATTTTAAAAGCAAAATAGTCTGTGTAGGAAATACAGTTTTTTAATAAAAGCAAGGCTCATAGGAATGATTGACTTAAATGGACTCTTTTATCTGGCTCTGCTTACAGCTAGATTTATACCTGTTTTTCTTTAGTATTATAACTGCCATCCCTCTCTGCAGCTAAGAATAGCAAGTATACATACCTACCAGCTGTTAAAACTTTCCACTTAATTCTATACTTGAACTTACTTTTTAAAGAGACTGTTAATGAGAAGAGTTTAGTGATAAAATTAGGAGCTGGATGTGTCTAAGAGCAATAATCGTGTTTGAAAATCATGCTAATAATCAGCATTTCCCAGTGTAGACATTAGAGGACTCATTCAAACCAATAGAAGAAAAAAAATGCTGTTCATGTATTTTTTTAGTTATTTACTTATTAACCAGAACATAAATATACTCTAAGGGCTTTGACTCTACATAACCATTTAAAGCAGTCTTTAAAAATTGTAAAAGAGTATTTTAAGCTCTGTTTCTATTGAAACATTTACATCAAATGGAATATTTTATTTGGAAACGTTTGTAAGCTTTCAGCTCAGAAATCAAAAGTGAACTTACTTCCAAGACAAATGATCAAAGGCAGTAAAAGCAATACGAATATTTACTTCAGGTTTTGGCTTACAGAGTGAACAACATCTGAATTCATTTGCCCTTCAAAAATACCCGTGCTGTGAGCTGAGCAGATCTAAATTGAATTGTAGGTGTTAATTCCGTGGCAATTCCTCCTAATGGGCCCGGCCAGCCTCACCTGGGACCTCCCCCCATCCTGCCTAACCGGGAACTGAAGGCCTTGATATGATGTCTGGGGAAAAGTAGGATCTGAGCTAGTCAGTGTGCTTCAGGGGAGGTCATTTAAGCAGGCGCTGGGATTTGTGAAAGTTATGCATTTAGGATTGCGCCTCTTTGGAAGTCAAGCCCCTAATACTAGTTTGGGGATTGTCTTACCTCCCCTTGGGAAGCGGGGTGGAAGAAGCGCAGGAAGCATGTGATTGAAATCCCTTTGTGGCTGCCTCTGCTGCAGTCTGGTTTTGACTACAGACAACGTTTTGTGTGTGTGTAGTCTTTGGTATTAATTGGTTATATTGTTTTGGATTATCTTTTCAACTGCTTGTTACTGAAGATTGACATCTACCTGAGCATTTTCTTTGCTGTTGATTTGAAATCTTAGAGTAATATCCCTTTACAGCTGTCCTCAGAGAAGGGTATTGTAGCTGTGGCTTAGGACAGCTTGAAAAACAGAAATCCCATGCCCAGAACCAGGTTCAGCCTACTAATGGCTTGTCATTGAGGGTGAGTATGTTGTCGTTTCTCTACTAAAGCAATCATATGTTGCCACGAGTTAACCATTGTTCTAGCCCTGCTGGTTAGATAAACTTACTCAGAATAAAACAATTTTCCCAGATAAAAATGAAAGAAACTGCTTCTGGTGGTGCAGTGATGAATTATCCCAACCAGAATTTAGATTTTTGCATTTTCTAGTTACTACTCAATTTTTGAGGCTAGTACAGCATGTTAAACTTTCCGGATCTGTGCAGAAAGCCTATGATATCCAGATGCAAGAGGTGCAGGCACCTGGTGCTGATTCCAGCTTCCAGGGCAACACCTGTATTTTATCCAGTTTTGTCCATGTTACATCAGAAACAGCCCAAGGAAATGGGGAAGGGAAAAAAGATCTCTTCCTGAACACCTGCACGCCACTGGGCTGTGCAGTCTGATGCTGCATGTTACGCTCTGCTCCAGCAGCAGTACAGAGCAGCAGAACAGTTTCACTAGCAACAGTGAAGAGGGTGTCCCACCGCCTCCCCAAGTAGCCTTTCCTCTTCAAAATAATCTCTGTGCTGGTGGTGTGACAGTCTCCTTGGATCTGGTTCCCTGCAGGTGTAATGGAGGTGTGGATGTGTACAACATGCTAGTGCATCCTCCTGACAAGTGTTCTTCTCCTTGTCAAGGCTCTACCTGCCTGGGTTTCTGGAGTAAGTGGGTGGGCTAACGCTGGGGTGCAAGAAGATGTCACCTCCATCAGTGGGTTTATGTAACAGCTTTGCACAGAATATTAGAAACAGTCTTATCTCAGATCTGAATGAAGGCAATTTTTAGCCTGCTCCCAGAGTTTGGGAGCATGATTAGGACAATACAGAAAACTGGTCAAATGGCCACGTTCCACTACAAATCTGTAGTTTATGACTTCAGCTGGTGAATGATTTTTGATGATGGCTCTATGATGTAATCTCTCTCCTTGAATATGTACCTGTCAGGGGCTTCATCCTCTGGAGCCTAGGAGCATCAGAAAGGGAACGTCTCTGCTTGGAAAGACAGAGAGAAGGTAATTTTTTTGGTAGGAGCACAGGTTGACCTTATGGATCTGAAGAAAACCCTTTTTCTTGAGTTTAACGTAGGGATGATTTCTTGCTTTTTAATGTGTCTTAATTACTTGTCACTGACAAAGCTAGCATATTCAGAATTAGTAAGATACACTTTTTAGAGAAATGTGTATCTTGCCTTGAACTATAAAAATGGGCAGACTCTTTTACTGAGAACATCTCCAAAAAGATTGTTTTAACTGGTTTCTCTCAGATGAAACTGCTGCCCTACTTTGTAAATTATTTTCCTCTTAAGGACTAATGCATCTGCCTAGCCATAAAGCAGAGTTCATTGTAAGTGCAACTAGGTTTTTATAATCCTCATATCCTTGTGGCGTCACTCTGGAACTCATCTGTGCCAATGGTTTTGTGCCTCCCATCAACATGTTTTCTTCCGTGAAAGTCACCTTATTCCTGTCATGCATTTTACTCCCTAACTAAGCATGGTCACTTATTGCTAGCTCAGTTTTTTGGGGTTTTTCTCTTTTTGTCCTTTGTTCTTTAATGATTTGAATGTACAGTGCAGTTTGGCTTTGAGTCATTGTTACTTAATCTAGTCCTGAGTGACAGCTGACCTTCAAGATCCCCAATTATTTTCAGTTTCTTTTGCGTTATTGTTTATATATCTTATCTTGTAATATATGTCACCATTAAATTACCTCTGAGCCAGCCAAATCTTCTGTTATGGGTTATTCTGTCAGTCCTGGATAACTCCATACTAAAGGAGGGTCAGTATGTCAGTAATCTGTATGTTTTCTGTCGGAGTTAACTAATGACAGAGGAGTCCATTGTAATGAAGGAACAGAACATGTGAAGGTACCTTAGTTCATTTTTAAGAAGCTGGGAGATGGATGACATGAAAGTACAGAGTTTTATGTAAAATGCTGCAAACACCATGCAGACTCTTCCACTAATCAAACCCCCAAAGAGTTTTTAACAGCACTGGCTTTAACAAGGAGTGGTGGGTTGTATAGTCTTGGGGTTTTTTTCCCCAAGCTAAAGAAATGTAGATGACTTTCTCAGAGGTGAACAGAAACAAAACACTTTTCAAAAGGAGAAAAATTACTGCAAAATTTCTGGGGAAGTGTGGTACTTTATCCCTTTGCTTTCATTGTGTTTTTTACTTTTGCCAGCCACATCTGATGCCTCTCTGCAGGGAGGCTCCCTACTGACAACTCCTGTATTTTTGTAGCATACAACAAAAAAAGGCTTCACAATTAGAAACGCTTCTTGTAGAACTAACACTAAGTACAATCTCGTACCGTTTAGGAGTCAGTCATGTATAAACTCAGCATTCAAGAGACTGACAAGACTGGAGGCAGTGTTCAGAACATGCATCAGACTGGAGGTTTGAGAGGTCACAAGTCCTTCAGCTGCTTGTATGTGCCAAAATTGCCACACTTAATAAGGAGGGCATTTTCATCACTGTCACACAGAAGGCAGGGTATACACCTATGTTGGTGTTAATAATTATGCAGAGATTTTTCTTTCCTCTGAGGCCATTTTCGCTGCTGTTTAATTGGATTAATCAGATCTTTAAAAATATTCAGTGCCTATTTAAATCAGTAGAAGACTTCAATGATGGATGTGGGCTTGGATCACAGAGCAATGAAATTATTTCTCCTGGCTTCTTATGAATATCACTAGTGGTACTCTCTGCTAGTGGATGGTGACATGTTAAAGTTGGCATGCTGAACAAAATACTTCACCAGACGATACGCAGAAATAATTCTTTTATTCAGATTTACTTATTTGTTTTCAAACTTCAGAACACTTTTCAGACTTCCCAGGAGCTTCACAAAGACCACACAGAGCATCTCCACTTTGATCGTGTTTCAGATCAGCAACAACTGGTTGCATTTTTAGTGCCCTGGTAACTATATAGTGCACTGTGCTTTTATGAACAGAATTATGCCTCAGTAAGTTTAAGCTGTTGTTTTCAAAGGTGAAGGTATACTTTTGGTCTCAAAGCACAGATGTGCACAAAAATACCTGTAAATGAGGACATTTCTGTTATTAATGTGGCACCAAAGATGTGCCTTTTGTTCATTGTTGTAGCAGTGGTAAGATTGCAGTAAGCAATAATGGGATTAGGGGTGTAAAGAGTGGAAATACAAATAGTATTATGGTCTGAAGCAGATGATGGATTGTTTCTTTCCGGAAGACTGCTGGCTCTCCCAGGATAGTTTAGTTTAACAGAAAATTTACAAGATGATTTTATCTTGTGTGTCTAAATCCATTCTCATTTGTGACTGGAGAGGACGCTCAGTAAGATTTATAGTGGACAGATAGCTGTTTTAAGGAGGCTAAATATTTTTATGGAGCTAATCATTTATATCACAGCCATCACAGTCACATTTGTGAGGCTTGCAAAATACAATGCAGTCATCATAAAAAAAAAAAAAATCCAGTCCATGAAAAAAATTTCTTCCTATGAATTAGTCCCTACTTTTAACAACAAATATTTGTTTGTATCTTGTACTTCACTCTCATTGCTACCAGAAGACGCTGGAATGCTCTGAACCTGCTGCTAATAATCTGCTGATTCACATTAGGAGGAAGACCTGAAAAAATAAGAAAAGAAACGGCAGCAACATGTACAGATATGTTCACTTCTCATGAAATTGGTCAGTGTCTGCCAGCCCTTGCAGGGGACTGCGTGGCAGTGAGCCATTCCCTCTGATGCACAAGCACCTCAGCCTTGACCACAAACACCAACTCCCTAGACCCTGTCTGCGTGGTAGACCCCTTGCTCCCAAGGTGGATGCTCAAAATCTGCATGTAATGGTTAGGAAATCTGAACTTTTTAACAACTGCTCTAACTTCTGTTTACTACATGAAAGAGAAACCACACTTTTCTTTTTTGAGATTATACTGTGAAATAAGTGGTTGTAAACGACATCTGGTTGGTGTAGCCTCTCTGGTTTAGCTGCTGCCTGGCTAGTGCTTGAACGGATGTGGCTATGGTAGCTGCTCAGGGTTTAGATAGCTGAACTGCACACATGTTGTAGTTTAGGGGCCTAAAACTGAGTTGAAGAAATCCTAAATTCATGTAGTTTTTCCAGAGCCCCTGAGGAGCACTGCGAAACACAGTCTGGTGGTTGGAGAACAGAGATAAGCCTTGCCCACACCCTGAGCTTGGTTGCTTCAGAGGAGGCGGAGAAGTCTGGTCTGCAGCTCACCTGCTGCAGTTTTTGAAAGTGTCCCCAGAGTGAAATGTTAACAAGGCAGTTCAGCGTGCCCTCTTTTACCCTTTGACCTATTTTTTCCAATCTGAAAAGTTTTTAGTAAGATTAAAAACCTACTTTTCTAGCCTTTGGCCTTGACCTTTTGCTTTCTCTGTTAACTTCATATAATTAGTCTTCTTCGGTGAACAGAAGCTCCTGGCATGGATTTAGTTGCTTGGGTACCTCATCGTCACCAAATCTGGAACTACCTCAAGCTACACTTACATTACATTATGTCTCCAGCCCAAAGGGAATATTTTAGATCTCTTTTTTTTTTTTTCCCAAGCGACAACATTTCCCTCCTCAGCACAAGATTATTCACCAGAAACATAATTTAGAGGACAAGTGTAAATAGACTTCTTTTAAAGCTCTTGGGGATTTTGCTTGATTATACAAAATGAGAATGGATCAGTGTTAGACATGGAGATAAACAGAGTTTTTTCTACAAGAGATTTAATTTTTGGCTTTTTATAGAAATAGAGGCTGGATGTTTTCATTGTGAAGAGTATATGCATTTGATTTTATACCCTTGCATACATATGTTCTTTTATGTATATATATACACACATATATATTTAATCATATTTACAGGGTAATTAAATACATTTCTCTATATATAAATACAAAATGTGCAAATTCATCCAGAAGGAAGCAAGTCAGATCTTAAAATTTTACTATTATTCTTTCATCACAACAATCAAATGCACGTGCACAGTCTTCCCAGATGTTCAAAAGGCATTTAGGCTGTTGAGAATCTTTGAAAATCCAAACTTGAATTATGCACTGAAAGGGAGTGTACAAAATTCTTCTCTCAACTATTTTATATTCAAAGCATTTTTATAATGATTTGCTAACTGATCTTTATCTATAAGCATTTTGAGACAGATAGCAAGAAGAAGAAATTATTTAGAAGTACCTCTTGGATGTCTCTCAACAACGGATATTAAACAATGCTTTTGTCTTTCCAATTTGGTGAAACAAAGGTGCAGTCTTCTTGACAGTGTGCAAAGTGTTCCTGCTTCATCAGAAGATAAAATGTATTGCATAACCTTTCAAAACATCCATTTAGGTAACACAGTGTTCAAATTTTAAATGGTATCTTTGGTAGAAGTATTTTCCATATTAAACAGCTGCTTTGATAATTCAAATAATGCCCTGCTCTTAAAACTAATACTGCAAAGTGTCAGGGATTCGTAGGTCAAATGGGATAGAGAAGTGTGAATTCAAGGACCAGCTCAGCAGCACTGAACGAAGTAGGCAAGACTGAATGTCCTGGCAACAGCAGAGCCGTGTCTGAGGACAGGGAAGACAATAGTTGGATATGAAGCAGGGAGAGAATTTTAGGGAGGAATAACAGAAAACAGCTGAGGGTTCAGGAAGGCAGACATTTGTTGGTGGTTGAAGAAGGCAAGGTACTAGGAGGAATCAATAGGGTCCCAGGTGGCCGAGGCAGGGGTGATAGCAGAGGTCAATAGGTTTTGGAGCGAGTGGGTAAAAGGGGGCTGGAAGGGGTCTGGATGGGGTCTGGGCAGTGAGCATCCCTAAGGGCTTGTGGGTCTCTGGGAGGCTGTACAGAAACGGGTGAGATTTCCGTGGGGAAGCTGATGGAGGAGGGCTGAGAGTGGACAACTCACCCACCCCTTCCCTTCTCAGGATCCACTGACTCTCCTGCTCTGTGCAATCCCCACCTACTGCTTCTGATTAACTTAATATTGCCACTTCATTTTATCATTAAGCAGGTACAACTCAAGTGTCAGTCTACTGTGCTGCAGATGAACAGCTGTCATTTTATTCCATTTTGTTAACAAATGCTTGGAAAATGACTTCTGCAGCAACACCCTACGTCATCCTGCAAGGAATACTTGGTCAAGGAGTGGAGAGCAAAGAGAGCTTTGAGATCATCTTCCCAGTGTGCTGGATTGTGCTGTTCTCACTGTGGGATGGTAGGGCATTTTAGAGGATTGTCCTAGTTCTGGTGGATTGGTAGAAGCAAATCTGTCTTCCACAAGCTTTCTGAAGGTGCCTAGTCCCATTTGAAAGCTCTAGTAGAATGGCCCTCAGTATGTCAGTACTATGATTTCTTTAATCTGTGCAAATAAGGTATTGAACGCAGTCAAAATGTGCTGCTATGTATTGAATGCACATATTCGTCATGAAAAGCTGATCTCCTGTGGTGATTTGTAACATGATGTTGTGGAGTTGACTTTTAGTGACTCAAGCCCAAATCTGCCAATGTGCAAGTACAAAAGATGTGGGGGTCTGCTTTTTGCTGACTACAAGTATTAGCAATATTTTTTTCAAATACAAAGGTACCAGCTTCTACTATTGGTTTGCATAATGAGTACAGATACTTTAGTACAGCAATGGGACAGTTGGAAATGAGCTTAAGAGGCAGAAAGCTTAACTTCATAAATAAATAGTTATATATCATGTAATATCTAATCGGAAATATTCAGTTCTATACTATACAAGGCTCATGCTGGTTTACATCTTTGCATCTTTCTCCTTTTTTTCTTTTTTCCTTTTTTTTTTTTTTTTTTAACATTTTAGTGGCTTCTGTCAGGATACCCAGGTGATGGTAACAGCCTGCAGAGATCTGCAGAGGAAACTCCAAAATTTAAATGTTTTGCTTATGCACTGTTCGGAAGAGAAGTCACAATACCTCTATTTGAGTGTATTCACCATGTTAGCACAAAGACCTGCACCAGGCAAAGCTCAACATCTCATACCTGCACTCCCTCTGGATCTGTGCACACCAGTCTTGGCCTAATAGTGCCCCAGGTTTGAGAAGGGAAGACAGTGCCCCTGCTCACACTGCAGCTCAGCAGCTCTCCTTGGAGGTTGCAGAAGCTTAATCTCTCTGTTTTAAGCAGGATCTCTAACCAGCAGCCTATGATACACATTGCAAATGCTGTCCTTACTGGCTATGTTTCTGAGTTAAGCTATGAATGGCAGGCTCTGAGTGTGCTTGGTAAATCAAGCAAGTGGCAGCAATGCAGGAATATCTAGTCTCCAGGTACCAACCCTCTGTAGCTGGTGGGAAGGTGTCTCAGCAAAAATGAAGGCCAATGGCATGATGGCACAGCTTTAGGCACTTGGAGACAACATTGCCTTAAAAATCATCTGGGTGTAGAAGTGGGATTTTTTTCAAGGCTGTTGTCCTAAACTTAGGCACCTAAATTCCATGTAAATGGAAATGTAAGCATTTAAATACATTCTAGGATACAGATGTACTTACTCAAGTATGCCTGTACATGTTGCAAATGAATCTGGATCCCAGCTGGACAGGCTTTGAAATGCAACATAAAGGTGTGTAAACTGAATTACTTTGCAAGCACAGATTAAGCAAAATCACCCCTTCTCACTTGTGAGCATCACCTGGTTCAGCATCTACTTTATATTCTCTCACTGTGAGATGAAGCAAACCACTGGCCCCCGCATACTGCTGCATCCATTCATGTACAGGGGCTATTAAAACACCCTGGAGCAGGGTTTTGCAACACTGGGACCTTTGGATGTAAAATGAGGGCCATCCTATGCAATGTGCCCCCCCCAGCTTGGGCTGGCCAGAGAACAGCCTGTGCTACCTCTGTGCCTCTTTGCATGTTTAGGAATCCTCAGGGAGGCTAAAACACACCATTAACTTCACATTTCTGGGCTGAGAGTTTTATTTAGTGGCTCAAAGAGGCACAACCGATTCCAGTTGCTTTTTTAAAAGACTGTATGCTTCAGTGCCTTGTGTATAAAAGCAAATGTGATGAATTCAGTGATGGCAGCAATACAAACTTTATAACTTTAATCTACTAGGACAGATCATTCAGTGGTGAAGATGATTTAGAAGAGTTGACTTTGCCATTCTAAAATTGTCTTTTTTGTTGTCTCTCCTATCCTTCTTAATTTCCTAGCATATTAGCTGGAGCACCAGAGAAAATTGTTTGGTACAGGAAGAAAAGTTATTTTCTATTTGGTCAGATATAATGAATTGTCCTAAAAGTGTCTGATAGTCTCCCTAGGGAGCTGCTAATCAATTGGTGGAGGAAACCTACTTACCAGGTCTTTCCTCTAACCAAGATCTCAACTTTCTTCTTTCCGGGCTCCCTTCTTTCCAGGATGACTACTTCTTTTTGGGAACCCTGCTTTTCTGTACCACCTCTGCTTTCCAGGACCCCAAGCACCACACAGTCTATGCGCAGAAGCACATTGTGTGATCAGCCTCCTCATGGGTGGCTGTCTCACACCTCTTTATTACTGGAGAATTCAAGATGTGCCACTTCAGGTTTTATCAAAATTTACCTGTCTGTATTGGTTGCAGCAGCAGGCTTCTGCTTGAGAGTTCAAAAGTTTGCTTTCAGATACTAACCTGTGCTCCTCCATACCGGTTATCTGCAGCCTGTTAGTGTTCACAATTTAAGTTCTTTCTTTCACAACAGCTAGAAACGTTTGTATGCTAGAAATTGTCCTCCACAAACTCTCTTTTCTTTTTCCCCATGAAGGAACTCCAGCTTCAGAGGAGACTCATTTCTGCATGTGTCATTCTGTGTTCAAGACAGTGGCTTTCAGGTCATATGAAAATACCTCTTTGGCTCTGTGTATTCTTCCTGGTTGGCAAGCAGTGATGATCTGAGGCCAGACTGGAATTGGGCTTCTAGCTTACCTGCAACTGACCGACTGAAGTGAGGATGGACAGTTCAAGGTCCATCAGGGTGGTGTACTGACTTCTGTTTTGTCCAGTGCTGGAGCCAGACTCTTTCCCTTTGAGAATCTGCTCTCCTTTGAGAAAAGAGATGCATACTTTCCTAAGTCCTTGGAGGTCTCATTTGTTGCTTGTGTCAGGTTATGAAGTTCCTGCTACTCTCAGCTGTTCAGTTAAGTCTCTAACTCTGTTGGAGGTGGTGGGATCTGCACCAACCTTAGTTGCCAGCACTTTGGACTGACATCATATCTACTGAAGCTTTGAACAGTGGGAATGTGGTCTTCTTGTGTGCTGCCTTTTTGCCTTCTCTACAGAATGAGCTACATACTGTGACCAGTCCCCACCTTTATGTGTTAGAGTATCCATACACAAGAAGAGAATACAGGAAAGAAGAAGGATGAAATACAAGAAGTAGTTAATAGCTACACAAAATCTTACAGTTTACGGTCCCAACATCCCATGCAAGGCTGGCTCTTCATGAACTGGTTATATTGGCTATCTCCTTCCTCCAGCAAGGACAGATTTAGAGGTAGCTCATGCCCAGGCTCACATTGGCAGCATTTCTCAGTCCAGTTCTCTCCCAGTGGGCAGAGCTCAGAAGGTTTGGTCCTGGTGTAAATAACATGCTCTGAAAGCTTAGCCTGGATATGGTTCCCACCTGTTCAAAGGCCCAGTCCAGAGCAAAAAACCTTGATAAAATTAGTTGGTTGGTATTCCCATCCCATAGCTTCCACTCATCTGGGATTTTCCAAAACTGAGAGCTAAAAGGATGTTGGAAATGCTTTTCTACCCTCTTGGCCTTTGTGCTGTGTAGCCCATGTTGTGTCACACTACTGGTAAACCTCTGAATTTGATTAGAAGGAAAGATGAGACTTAAAAAGTTAAAGAAAAAAAAAAAAAGACATTTTCTAGGATTAGCAAGCAGTAATTGGGTTGCTTTCTGGTTTCGTTTCAGCCTCACTTGCTTCCTCCCGCTTCTCCCTCTTAGCAAACATTTGGTACAGCAGCAGGAGATACCTAGAAGGTGGATTAGACAAAGTGTTTCTGTATTTGGCCTGTTTGGAATCCAGACCTGGTTAGTAATTATAGGATCAATGAAGTTCATTGAGCGACCTACACAGGATAAACTGTCATACTCCCACAGCACAAAGTTCTTCCTGTAGGAAGAAGTGGAGGAAGAGCACTGAAAAGTGTCTTAAATGTCTCTTGTCAAACTTCTAATAAGTCCTAATGTGGGTATGGCAAAGTGTTACATTTAATTTCTTCCACAGTTAAGACAGCTTATGTCCTATTTACCAGTCTGGTATTGAAGGTATTTGAAAATGAGCCAATAACTCTTTCCTGGAGCAGGACGGAAGTTGCTGAGTTCTTCAGGAAGATCTTGCACTGAAATCCCAGAAGAAAGGAACTGTCACACCTGGTAAGATGCGTGCACGGTTGTCTAGCCCTTTCGAATATGGCAGCTCAAAATGAAGGCATTTCCTTTTCTGTAGCTGTTCCTTGTTAAAGTGTGCTTAAGATACTGGTGTCTGAGGCATGATGTTTTATACTCTGTCCCTGATTTTTGTTGTCATTGACTATTATAAATCCCAAGAAAGCTATAATATCTTATATTTAACTGATACAATAAACAGTCAGACTTGTGGAAACAAAAGCCGTTCTTCAGGTCTGAAGTATTTTGCCTCTGTATCTGATGAAGCAAAGCGTGTGTGCTTGAAAGTATCTGTTTGTCATAGAGGATTATAAAAGACATTACCACCTGCTATAGATAGTGCTGTCCTTGTAGCCGTGATGAGCAGTGATTCCTCTACAATTTTAACTAACTTCAGATGTTAGTGACGATTGTGTAAATATCCAAATTGGTCTGAGAAGTTCACTACAGTTTCTCTTTCGAATCTGAAGATGTCAAACAGTGTTTGAAAAATCAGTTCCTGTGATCAGCTTTTGATTTGGTGCCTCTCTGTTTCACCTGATGCTTCCTTATTTCTTGTGTCACATGGCAAAGAGAACAAAAACTCCCAGTCTAGTTTATTTGTGAGTTTATATGCTTTTAAGGTAAAAGGTTCCAAACTTTTCAGTTACACTTTACAGGGGAGTTGTTTATGACCTTTATAGTTCTTGTGCAAAACCTCTGCCCTACTACAGCTCTGCATGAGTTTATGTAAAATATCCTGAAACCATTGTAGGCCTGACTGAGAACTGAATTATGGCACTTTTACACTATCTTAATGCGTTGTCTCAGTAAGAGCATGGGTGTAAATTTGCAACAGATTGGTAGTTGTTGTTATTTGATAACAAAGCAGCAGGTACAAAAGCAAAACAAAAAAAAAAAGCAAAGCAGGGATTTTGGTTCAGATGAAGAGTTTGACTCACTGATGCAACTCAAAGAGACATTTGACAAAGAATCATCTTTTTCTTCCATATATTTTCAATCTTATGGAAAAGTTTTGAGAGTAACTGAGTCACCCTACACGGATCTGGGAAAACATTGAAGTTATTTTTTTTTAATTATACATCTAAGGACTGGCAAGCCTGATAAAAGAAAATGACTCAAGTTTTACTTAACATTCCCATACATCATTAACCATTTGAGTCAATGCTGTGTGGATAACATGGCATTAAAAAATTTTCTTCAGCCAGTCTTCTTTACTTGCCTGAAGGATTATAGCAGTTTTCATATGCAGGGTTCAGTAGCAAAAAAAAAAAAAAAGAGTATTAGGCTGAGGAAGCACATCACGTACTTTTAAGTGACAGAATGTACTGTAGACAGTGTTGTATGGGAGCCCCAGTCCTGCATTTGTGGGTGTGTGAGTGGCTGCATGCAAAGGCCAACTGGTGTTTTCCTTCCCATAATTAAAATGCAGAAAGCTATTTATTTCAGAGTTAAAATTTGGAGGTAACTGCAACAACAAAAGAATAACTGCAGCATCCTGCACTGGTAGGAGTAACTGAGTAGTTTTGTAATGGAGTGGGTTTGTCATCTTTATATCCTTCTTAGGACAAATCCAGTTCTAAAGCTGATGACGCATAACGAAAGCGGACTTGTCATGCATCAACAGCTTTTGAGGTGCATCTGACAGTCCAAGATCTAATGAGCCTAGAAGTTCCCTAAGCTTGATTCTCCCCCTTCCCAACCTAAAACATAGTAACTCAAACTCCAAACAAGAAATTGAAACGTGGATTCAAGTCACAATGTTTCACTTGGATGCATTTGAAGTAATTTGTATTTCTCCAATTGATTGCCACATTGTTAGGAAATTCTATCAGCAATATTTTATTTCCCCTAGCTCTTTTCCTCCCCCACAAAAAAGTAAGTTAAAGACAATGCTGCTAGGTGCAATTTAAGAGAAGTATCATTACATTCTTGGTAGAAAGCAAACAAATCCACATCCATATTAAAACTCTGCAGTTTGTGCTGCATAAACAATTCTGACATCAAATTTAGTATGGTGTTCATAAGATTTTCAGTGGCCTGCTCACCCAACTACATTAAATCTGCCTTTGAACATGCAGAGGCAGTTTTCGTAAATATAACAAAAATACGATCATCTTCTGGCTGTGGATTCTGTATTGTTGATGTAACTATTTACAGCCAGAGCTGCACAACTCCTCTGAAAATCAGCTCTTCTGTACTGTCTCTGGCTGGGATGGAGTTAATGTTATTCATAGCAGCCCATATGGTCCTGTGGTTTGGGTTTGTGACCAGAACAATTCTGATAGCACACTAATGTTTTAGCTTTTGCTGAAGAGTGTTTGCACAGCATCAAGGCCTTCTCTGCTTCTCACTTTGCCCCCTCAGTGAATAGACTGGTGATGTGCAAGAGGTTGGGAGGGGATGCAACCAGGCAAATGACCTGAACTAACCAAAGAGATATTCCATGCCATATAATGTCACGCTCAGCAATAAAAGAGAGGAGTGAGGTTAGATAGGTTAGTCATCTTTCAGTGACAAACTGGCTGGACATCAGTCTACACAAGGGAGGCGGCCGGTGAGTGATTGCCTTGTATCACTTGTTTTGTTTTTTCTTTCCTTCCTTCCATCCTTCATTTATTAAACTATTTTTATCTTCACCGATGCGTTTTCTCACTGTTACTCTTCCTCTTCTCTTTCCCCATCCCACTGGGGTACAATTTTCTTTCTGCTTCTAGATCATTGTGTGACCTGTTAGTGTAAAATCATCCCAGTGTCTCAGCCACTTCAGTGTAAGGTCACCAAAAACAACACCATGTTCATGGACCTCGTTATTTCACTGTGCTGACCAGCGTAACCTTTTGTACTGTGGATGCTTTTAGATACAAGAGAGGAGTTACCCTAGCAGAGGAAAACAATGAAGTTCTTGCTTGCAAAATGGAGAGAAGTTGACAATGAAAGCAATAGTAACAGAAGGCAGTTGCAGCATACCTTTGCTGATTGAAGGTAATACTCATACAAATGTCTGCATCATTAGAGACATAACAATGTGCGCTCGCAGCCCAGAAGGCCAACCATATCCTGGGCTGCATCAAAAGAAGCGTGGCCAGCAGGTCGAGGGAGGTGATTCTGCCCCTCTGCTCTGCTCTGGTGAGACCCCCCTGCAGTGCTGCGTCCAGCTCTGGAGCCCTCAGCGCAGGAGAGACATGGACCTGTTGGAGCGGGTCCAGAGGAGGGCCACAAAAATGATCCGAGGGCTGGAGCACCTCTCCTATGAGGACAGGCTGAGAGAGTTGGGGTTGTTCAGCCTGGAGAGAAGGCTGTGGGAAGACCTTATTGCAGCCTTCCAGTACTTAAAGGGGGACTAAAGGAAGGATGGGGGCAGTCTCTTCAGCAAGGCCTGTTGTGACAGGACAAGGGGTAATGGTTTTAAACCAAAAGAGGGTAGATTTAGACTAGGTATAAGGAGGAATTTTTTTACAGTGATGGTGGTGAAGCGCTGGAATGGGTTGCCCAGAGAGGTGGTAGATGCCCCATCCCTGGAAGCCTTCAAGGTCAGGTTGGACGGGGTTCTGAGCAACCTGATCTAGTCAAAGATGTCCCTGCACATGGCGGGGGGGTGTTGGACTAGATGACCTCTAAAGGTCCCTTCCAACCCAAACTATTCTATGATTCTATAATTCTATGAATTAGCAAGGAAATATGTTAACAGTTATCACAGCTGTGTGGGGAAGGGAGGTGAAGTAGAAAGCTACAAAGACTAGTGATGAAATTTGATTTCTTTTTTTCCCCTCCTGGCTCCCCCTAGTCTAGAAGGTGATTTCTCATCTCATGATTGTCAGTTTTGAGTCATGATCTGAGCTGCAGAGCTGGCAATACAGCAATTCCTAGTTAGGTCTAGAAAGACAGACAATTTCTTCCTTTAACTGGAAGAGGTAAAGATCACAAAGACACCCGGGACATGTTCCCAGAAGCCTAAGCAATGTTGTAGAAAGGCTTAACTGTCTTGTCTAAATTTGTTCTGGGAAGCTGGAGTTTGAACATTCCATCCCAGACAAAAACAAAGCAATAAATCCAGATCTCTTGCTTGCTGTGCTTTAACCACCAGGCTACTGTATGTCAGGTGAGCAATAAAGAAAGGAACGAGCTCAGAGAAGCTCTTTGAAACCTTCCCAGCAGATCTCAGTCTCTGGACTCCAAGGGTTGGAAGCTCATCCACCCATCTCACAGCCCGAGTTGAGGCCCAAGCTCCACTCCAAGATCTGGCATTTGACACCAGCTCTAGACAGCTCTCTGCAGTGTGCTGGAGATTTTTGGGTAGCCCGTTTGAGGAGTCCTTACACAATATGGAAGCTGGACACTTGCCTGTGCTTTTGTACTCCAGCCTGGAGGCCAGGCTGTGCCCCCTCACCTGTGAGCACTGAGGTCCTTCGGTAGCCTTCGACCACAACAGCTCAGATGTGGCTCTCCTGCCTGGGTGCCTGGATATTTTATACTCAGGTGCTGGCCATTAGGCCAACCTTTTCACTGAAGACACACCTGGCTATATGATGTAAACTTCCTGAGTTGTGTTTGGGATTTTTGACCCTCAGAATGAAGCAAACCGCGGCTGAGAGGTGTGGGATATGCTACTGAGGTGCAGTCCGGCATTGCTTGGAAAGGGCACAGAGGGTGAAAGGAGCCTCCTGCCTTTATACTCCTGAGTACCCTCAGTCAAATCTCCCATGTTTTCTTACAGGCCAGGCCAGGCACTTGATAGTGTCCTTGTACCTGCAGACTGCTCTACCAAGGCTGGGGAAAACATAGGTCCACGAATGACCTTTCCGGCTCCATAACAGGAAACATGTACCCCATATACTCTGGGAGGATAATAGGCCTCCTTTCTCCACCCTGTTTTGCAAAAGACCACTTGGCTGTGTACAGCTGCATGAATTCTCAGCTCAGGACTGTGGTAGAAGCTAAAAGGAGAGCTCACTAGATTCCCGTCTGTGAATGTTTTGCTGGTCTTCCCCATGTCACAGAGGTTTGGTGGTATTTGGGAAAAAAATACATCCGTGTATCTAGCTGTCATCATGCCATTCATTCATTTGCCCTGGAGCTGTTCTCATTCACGCAAAACTTTCATTAGCTTTAATGAAGCTCTCTGCAAATTCTCTAGCCATGGTCTCTTATTCACTGCTGCAGCTCCAGCAGGAAGGGAAGTCCCTCAACTTGATTTTGCTAGCCTGGACAGCCATCCTTAATCTGCAGTGAGCCTTCCTGAGTTGGTTCCTCTAATTTACAATAAAATAAAAATATGCTAGTTCAAAATGTCTCCACCTCATCAGCATGAAGCGTGAATTACTGCAATAGCAGTGCACTACTAATGACCTTTGGGGAAGAAATTATTTTTTTGAAGCTACTCACTTTAAAAGACATGAAGGTTCTTTGAAAGCTGCTGACATATTTGAAACATCCGTAATGATCCCATTGGAAGTTAGGTTAGTAAGTGAAGATGAAAATGCCTGGAGAGCAAGTAAACTATATAATTCTAGTTACAGCTTTTAAGCTGCATGCTGTTAGCTCCTTTTAAGACATTACATATACCTCCCTAAATTCGTCCACATCTTGTTCTTTTGGGCTTCTTGTGGCAGACAGTGCACATCTGCTCTGTGCAGCTGAGCTGAACACCACTGGGTTGCATTTCTGTGGCAAAGCTGCAGTTGCTTCTGCCCAAAATGTGGCTGCTTTTTCTACTACAACCCCGCAGTATTGCAAACCCCCCTGCCCTGGCTCTGCATTACACTGCTGCAAACAGTGCAAACTGGCTGACCTTTCTAGAAAAGTGGATTTTTCTTTACAAAGGTCTTGAAATTAAATTGGCAAATGTGCTGAGAAGTGTGATGAGTCCATGTCATGACTTTCAGAAATATATGAATGTACTGAATCTTACAAGCTGTAGAAAAGTTTACAAGGCAGTATCTTTAGCTTGTGGTAGGTTACTTGGAGATCTGTTTCCTCTGATCACCTTCTCCAGGGCTTTAACTGGTTACTCTGTGTTGTTCTCAGCAAGATGGGTGCCCACCTGAGAGATGAATCATCTCCTTTTGCTTTTAAGCTTTTGAGTTATGCCCCATTGGAGATTAGCTGGAGAATGGCAACAGCTTTATTCCTGCAACCTGAATTGTGTACTTGTGAAGTCCCCAGGGAACTTCTTTAATAATATTGTAGTTGCTTTAGTGTGTAGTGTTTCCATGTACAGGTCCTCTAAGAGTCTTCCAGATTCCTCCTGGAGCTCTGCATGCTTTTTTGTAATTATATCCATCCCTCCTTTATTCCAGTTAAGAACAAAATGCTCATCAGGCTTTTTAGATTTATGTCAGAATGATTCCTCTCCTTTTCTTCTGGGAAGGCAAATGCCTTGTCAGTATTCTTTGTTTTGCTCTCTGTTGCATATCTCACTGCCCTGACCTGTGCTTTGCAGCTCCGGAGCTAAGCAGAGCTGCAGTTCAGGGTCTGGCAAAGAGCTCTTTCCACTCACGCTTGTCAAATTGAAAGTCATTTTTGGAGTGCTGAACTTGGGAACTTTGGCATTTTCTTTCTCTCTTGGATTTTTTGCTAGTTCAAAATGAGTCACCTCCTGCCACTTGACAATCACAAATAATTTAAGGCAGCCACTTTCTTTTAGGGAGCTCTGGTACAGTATGAAAAACACGGTGAGCTGAAGGGTGGGTCTCCTCAGCCTGAAAGTGCAGCACTGTGCTTGGACGAATGGCTTTGCCCCATGGCTGAGCACTGGGGCACTGGCTATTACTTTGGAAGGTACATGGAAGTGTCTAAGAGCAGTAATTTTACTGTCAATAGGCTTTGCCTTGTACAGGAATGTGTGTAGCCATTGGAATGTTTTTAGAGGCCAGCAAATAGGCAAACATTGACAAGTGTGAACCTGGAAACTGTTTTTCTCTTTTCCTACTCCATATTTGAAAAAAAACATAACCAGAAAGTTTTGCATAACATTTTACTGGGAGATAGTGATGCTACACACAAGCACCGTCTCCAAAAAGTGGGGAAATTGGACCTATTACCAAGATGCATGAACTCATGACAGTGCTCTGCAGTAAGAAATAGCAGAGAAATGAGAAACTGCTCACCAGGAATGGTCCTTGGCTTGTCCCACCTCCCAGACTCTGCCTGGGAAGTTTTTGGGGGACTTTTTGGGCCAAAACTGAGCCAGGGACCTCTAAAGTGCTTTCATGCTATAGACAACTGTAAGGCTAGAGTGCCCAGGCATGTTTCCTTTTGATTTACAGGCGCAGATGTAACCATCAGACATCATAAGGAATATTTTTAGTTTTCGGACCATCTGGTCTCACCAAGACAGGTACCGTTCCTCTGTGCATCTCTGTTGCCCCCTCTGACCCCCCAACCTGTGTGGGATTTGCAGGGGGAGCATCTCTGAAAGTGGCACGTGTCTGCCCCAGGATATGTGCATGAGGGCTGTGCAGCAGGGAGGGTTCCCCACCACGGACCAGGAGCACAGGCAACAGTGGCAGCTGGATCAGCTTTGGTCACTCTCTCGGTCCCACCAGCAGCTATGCTGTGAAACCATATGGAGGGGCAGCCAGTTTGCTATGATGTATGGCAGGAGGTTTCCACAGGGACCAGGCAGCTGCTATGTACATCACCTATTAGAATTTCAATTGAAACATAAATTCTGGCTCTGCATCTGCAGTAAGGGTGCAGATTAGACAGAGTTTTACAGGACTTGCATGCAGATCTTCATGAATGTCTGGCTTTAGATGAAAGCCTAGTAAATACTAACCTGTTTAAGAATAAATTTAATGGGTAAAATCTTTACCAATAAGAGGGGCAAGGTGACGGTGTCCTCTAGAGTTTAAACATAGCCTGCTACTCTGCTGGGGTGAAAAGGAAGACGTTAATCTCCTTTGCTGGTACAACAGACTCGTATCCTCTCTGGAGTGATCTGAAAGGTAGTTTCCAATACACAATAAATTTTGCTCTGCTTTATTATTTTAATAGTGGTCTTGGGCCAAACTGCAGCATTCACCATCTTTTACACAGTTTTTGTTTTGAAGCATGTGGGGAATGTCCTAACATTGAATTTAATCCTAAAGGACAGGAGAGTGATTCCAGAAATTACCTGTGCCACATTATGTAGTAATAGGGTGTGCTTTGGTAGTTGACTTCAAGCCTTTGAAGGTAAGAAATTGTGGAACTTAATGCACATTGATTACATGCTATAAAATGTCTTATGAATTGATAGAAAAGTATGTTTTCCACTGACAGCTGTAATATTACAATTAAATCAGTTCCAGACACCTGGCTGTTATATCTGAAGTAGCTTGGAAGTGGAGTGATGTCAGTTCATTCCAGGTGGTTCAGGCCTGTCTGTACGTGAATCCAATGCACACCCTAATTTTTAAAAAAGGCTCTAGCTCTGAAATACTTGAATGCTGGCTTTCCAGAAACATGGGACCAGTGTTCAGGACCAGGGTCCCAGAGTTTGGTGTAGTGCCGTGTGGATGTAAATAGGGGTGAGGACTTAGGTTGACTTACTCCCAGGAATACCAGTAAAGCAAACAGCTTCTGCCACTCCTGTCCTCCCAGATAAACTATTTACAAATAGTGCACCCAGTCCTCCACAGCTGGAGCCTGACACACAATCAACAGCTGAAAGCACTTGCAAATAAGAAAGTTTTGCAAAAACTAAATTAATATTCTGCAACAAAATCCTATCTTTTGTTTAGTCCATTGCCAAATTGTTTTAAAAGCCCATTTAGATAAATGTCATAAGTAGAAGTGATTTTCTTCTGAAAGGCACAAAACCTGGGTACTGCATAGTCTGATCATCTGCGCTTGTAATGGCAATAATTAGCATTACATTTTAACACCTGCCTTTGACAGAATCAACAGAGATTGATTAAGAATCATCAGAAAGATCCAGGAAGAAAAAAAATTGGAGTCTAGATAAAGTCTATACTTATTTGACAAGAACAGGACATGGAAACAATAATTTAGACCATCTTTTCTGACTGGAAGGATCTGCAAACTTTGTACAAATTAAGTCAAGTGATTTTTCAAAACATGAGACAAGCTATTTGTACATTACCATCAGAAGAAACTATATATGTAGATTGATTGTATGCTATGAATAGCAGTATTAAAATTTACACAGCGTCTCTAGGCATGACACAAGTACTAATTAAAGTAAATGGCAAAGGGGAAAAATGGAGTAATGGCCTTGTTTTCTTCGTCATAGCCTTTCACACTATTAGCTATGCTTAAAATAAAACTTTGGTTAGCTGCCCCTAGAGTAGCATTAGGCAATGCACTGAAGGTACAGGATCTTGATTCTTCACGTATGTAATATAAACAATACAGAAATATCTGCGAAAGGCACTTCTGACAATCTACACCGCTGACAATCTGTGACAACTAAAATCTTTTGCTGTGCTCTGTGCAGCTCTTGTGCCTCCACCTCCATTCCCCGCTTACGGCTGCCCAGGGGCTGCCTGGCCCTGCCTGGGGGCTGCTGGACAGGAGGAGAGGCTGGAGCGAGGCATCCCCTCTCCCATCTCCTCTCACCGTGGCAGGGCTGGAGCTGTCAGGTTACAGGGTAAGGTCCCGCTTGGATTGGGACAGTAGAGGAGCTCCACGGGGCCTGTCCAAGCATGGCAATGGCTGTAGCTCATGCAAGACCTAGTAAGCAATAATCAGTTGTCTGTGTAGGTTTGTTCTTTCGACACCGATATGCATTTCAATACAAATCCCTGGAAAGGGGCTGTACCTTTTCAGTTATATGGGTGCCAACATTTACTACACAATGAATACCCAATTGCAAGGCAATATTAGAAAAAAAAGGCTCATTTTTTCCCAGTGGGGCTCATTTTCATGGCTGCCCTATAGTCAAGGGAGGGAAGGACACTCCAGGACACAGTTTGGGTAGCAGGTGGTAGGTGAGCAGCCTCAGGACTAAGACCAGCCTTTGTGGATGTCTCTCAGTGCCTTGGCAAGCCTGTAAGTCTTTTCCTCCTATGAGCATCCTTTATCATCAGGAGAGTCTGCATATTTCACATTTCATCTCAGCATAAAATTTACATTTCTTGGGAGTGTAAAGGACCAGGATTTTATCACCAGTATAGTGGCGCAAACCCAGGGCCAACATATACAAAATTACATAGGCACAACAACAGTCAGAGTCTCGCCAGAATTGAGAGAATTATTTTTACTTTAGGAAAATATGATTTTTTCAGCTTGTGGATCTAAAATTTAATTAGGTGACCATGGAAACAAAGCCCTACATCCAGCCCTGGTTACAGCTGGGGCACTACTTTTGGTGGGAAGCAATGTAACACTATCAGTCACTTATCACTGTGGTATCCAAGTATTACTTATTTTTCTCAGTCTTCCTGCAAACTGCACGCATTTCTAAGCTATGCAGCCTGATATTCCTGGCAAAAAGTGCTTAAAGGTGTGACTCCAGCAACCCTGGTATCTCTGACAAAATAGGCAATGTCAAGATAGACAGGGAAAGAATAATTTAGATAATTCATAGGTTCATTTCTCCCTCCGGATGTCATATCTTCCTATTTAAAATTAATTTGTGTAACCTGTAAAATAGGAAGGAGATCACCAGATTACTGAGCAGTTGGACAGGAATTTGACTGAGGCAGATCTGATCTCTGCACGAACCCTGTTGTAAAAAGCTGGCACCTGAGTTCACTTCCTTAAAGACCAGCTCAAACCATAACATTTTTAAATTATTTTGAATAATTTCAAAGAGCCATATTTCAAAATCTATCTGCTTGCTGCATTGCAGGTGGACCTTTTCCCAGTGCTCAGGTGCTGACAGAGGAGCCCTTTTTCAACGATGCTCACTCATGGCTCAACTCGCCATGCTCATTTCATGTCAAAATCTAACCACTTCTGTTATTGCTTAAATGCATTTCAAAGTCTCTTGAAAAGCTTGTCCTTTAACACTAGTATTTTAAAAAGTAAAAATCCAGCAAACAAAACACTGCCAGATGCTAGTGTCAGTCTGTGAGCGGTGCATGCAGTGGGCACAACTG
Source organism: Sula dactylatra (assembly GCA_013389905.1). Taxonomy (NCBI): domain Eukaryota; kingdom Metazoa; phylum Chordata; class Aves; order Suliformes; family Sulidae; genus Sula; species Sula dactylatra. The sequence continues at coordinate 184,187 of WEKW01010168.1, read as the reverse complement.
TGTGTCCAACAGCGGGATGGGGGCTCTGGGGAGGGAGCAATTTTAAAACTAGTCCTTATTTTTCTTATACTGGTAGAAGAAGGCATTAGACTTTATGAGCATTAAAACTCAGGGCGCTGCCCTAATTTTAGGGCATTCCTCTGTTTTCATTATACTGTCAAGTTCTGTCTTTTTTTTTTTTCTGAAGTTCTGAGGTCATTCAGATACTTTAGCAGCTGGCAAAGTGCCATTGCTGCGTGAAGATAACTTAATATTTGCCAGTTACCACATTCATCAACATGAAGGCTTTTTAGACTGCCCTCTCGTAAGTAAAGAAGAATCCTATGGACAAGTCGATTTTACTGGCTGGTAGATTGGTATATAACTGAGATGCTGTAATAGGAGCTTGCCATGCCTATAACAGATGACACCATTCCCACCCCCACCCCCTGCCTTCCCCTCCGATACGTCCAGTGTTCACTGGTATTTCCAGGACTCTTTGCTTGTCATGTGCAGGATGCTCTTGCTCCTCCTCTGGGCTATGGATTCTACCAGCATGGCCAGGTGCCTCGGTGTTTGGCACTTCTCTCCCTCTAGCTGGCCATGTTTATTCAGAGCCTGTTACAGAAGTGCTTCTGAATGCCTAAATCCCACCTAAATTCTCTGTGGCAGGGCATAGTAGCTCCACGGACTGCAGCAACACTGTAAGCACTTTTAAATGGTGAAGACTGTGTTGCATTTAGTTTAATCCTGCTGCTCAGAAGCATTATGATTTGCTTTGGCTGCGATAGGGATGGCCAGCTTCCCTGCCTCCTCTCAGCCTCCTCTGACAATCTTAGTGAGGGAAAGAGTCATCACATTCCCCTGTGCCTCCAAACGCTCTCTCTGACGGAGGAAAGACCTTGAGAAGATGACGAGCAGAGATGAGAGCAGCTCCTTGGGAGTCCCGCTGCTCTGCTCTCAGAGGAGGACGAGCAGAGTCTGCAGATGGGTCCCTGACTTTTCCCATCCCTGCAGGCATGTTGCGGTTTCCCATCGTGGCGGCTCTCATACCAGCGCAACTCCACTGCCTGTTGTGTGGTGTTAGCCAGCACCACGGTGATGCCTGAGATGCTGAGAGAGGTCACGGGCCACAGCTCACCCCGATATATACAGTAAAACTATTACTAAGTTGATGTAAGCATGGTGGTGAAAGGTGAGCTTTAAAACATACTTTACAGGGTGTCTCTCTTCCAAAAGATAGCTACTTAAGGTAAAGCACTATGTATCTACTGGAAGTAGATAGTGAGCTCTTCAAAGTTGATTACCTCTGCTAATGAAAGGACTGGTATTCTGCAGCTGTGCAGCTTATGTTTATTGTGGAGCAGATGTCGGGATTTTGAATATACTAAAGAGACTAAATTTTCTGTTTATTTTCAGCATGGTATTTGTTGCTTGAGCGTATATTATAGTGACTCATTTGGGAAGATTAAACTTCTGCCTACCAAGTTCCTAGTGCACAGCAAGGTGCCTTGAAAGTTCTCGGTGGTTGATGGTAGAGTTCGCTCCTTCGTTTAACCACGCTGCCTTAATGAGGAGCACATTTACAGCACCCACTGGTCCTGTCCAGATGACACAGACTGGAGTCTCCCACTCCAGAACATCAACACAAATCGCTGCTGCCGCTAAAGTTGAGCCAAGAGAACAAAATTATTCAGCAGCGATTTTCTTTTTTTTGCCACATGGCTTTAAAACACAGTGTAGTCGAATGTTGTGGCATTTCTCTGTTGTAAGATTCAGCTGTAATTACTAGAGACTTTCCAGATCAATATGTTCAGCATTTTAAATTTTAGATGCTAATTAAAACATTTTTCCTATTCCCATTGATTTCCTTTTTTTGACTTTTTCCATCACAGTCAAGAGGAACACTGTTATACCCTGTCTCTGTGGAAAACGTACGGCCGAGAGCAGCTAGCCACGTCTGAAGCAGTGTAGGCTAGAAGTGATACAACCAGGCTAACTTTTCCTCTGATGCACTGTAAAACAATTTCAGGGTAAAATAAGTTCTAGGCAAGTAAAAAATGATCATCACTACAGCCTGCTCCTGCTGGAGACAGAAATATGTGGATTAACAGGAGAGAGGGTTTTCTGGGTGAAGTTGCTCAAAAATTCAACAATTATCTCTTGTATCCTGTCAGTTAAGAAAATTGCGCTGAAAGGCTTTCATTATAGCGTGGAAAAAGAGAAAAGGCTGAAAGATTAAAGGAGCTGAAACACAGGTTATTCCACATGGAGTTAGAAACATCTGTGTCTGATCTGTGTCTTGAGCGTTGCCTGCTTGCAGCTTTCTCCTGGCCAGGGCCGTGGGGATTCGGGGCACTTCAAAGGAGTAAGAGAAATGGTTGTTAAGTTCTTGCTTGCTCTGCAGTTTCTGGCTGTTCATAGTCGCTTTGTGATACTCTTGGCTTTATCCTGGCTTGACTTACTCCAGAAGTTCGAACCTGTGAGCCCCACAAGTGTTGCACAAGGCCATGGCAGCCACCTAGTGCCTTGTCAGAGAGGGATTAATTGCATCTAAAGCACCTTTGTACAATTTATTCCTTAAACTAACCCAGAGAGGAACCTCCCCCAGCTCCCACAGCCATCTACTCTAGTGTCATGCTATCTTTACTGCTAGAAAAAATTTCAAATTACAGTTGAATTACTAGTTCTTGTTGCATCCAGCAAGAGCACAGCTAATGCCCTCCATTTCTGCAGCAGCCTTTTACATATATGGATTTCTCAGTGTGGTGGGTTTTTTCTATGCTAAGCCCCGGTTCTTTCATTCTTTCCTCAGAGGCTGACGTCTGTCAGTACCACAAAAACCTTGTTTCTCAAAATCTTTGTATTGGGTTTGTTTCGTGTCAGTGCATTGTTTTGTGATTTGCTGTAACGACTGAACTTACCTTGTTGTGAACCCTGAACAGCGGCTCAAACAAGTGTGGTCAGCTTGAAGTCTGAGTGAAAAAACATACAAATCACAATTATCTTCAAAAGCCTGCAGGACCACAGTCCTGCCAAACACTGTCTGCGCCAATGATGCATAGGCTGACAGACAGCAGAAAACAATGTAGTACATGGATAGTATGAGGAGAGGGCTGGAACTGCGTGAGGAGTGAAGGTGCCGTGGAAATTGTGCTTAAAAGAAGATGCTGAAACTAAGGAAAAGGATGTTCTCAATGGGTTGGTGTAATTTTGAAATGGCTTCAACAGGTAGGCTGAATAATGTGATTTTCCCCTCATACCTCCATATCCTTAGTGTTTCCCCTAAAAACAGCCGTCAGGAGCAGGGATTTTGATGTGGTCAGGCACATTTGTGAGCACCCACTGAGCCAGTTCAAACATGGAGAACAGTTCCAGTTTATGTAAAAAAAAGGGGGGGATTTTGCTTTGGAGGACTAAATTGCAAATTATTTTACTGTACCTGAGCCAGCTAGTCATGTGTAAACCTAGGGTTTAGCTGTCAAACCCCAAAGAGTCTGAACCTATGTTATCATACACATTTTCTTCTATAAACATTGTGCTAGAGTATATAAAAAGATGCAGGCATCAATAGATTAATATAATTCCCCATTCTACTGCGAGTATAAACTAAGCAATACAGAAAGAACTTCACTATTTCAGTATTAACAAGATCATAAATATTCATGAGGCAGTCAAAGTTGTGAGTTAAACTGTGTGAGAATTTCTGAATATGCTTTATATAGGACTAGAATGAAAATAACTCATGAAAACTTATTTTCAATGGCTTTTTAAGCTGCTCTAAGTTTGGCAAGAGTTATGATTTGCAGCCTATTATTATCTGGCCCTAGATTTGCACAGACAGCTCACATGGAAGTACACTGACGGTTATTACAAACTTTGCATCAATAACTGGGAATGAATGTAGAAAAGTCCAAACCAGCAGGGACATGCAATCCCTCTTTGCTAATTGTGCACAGTTGCAGTTATATTTCAAGGACTAGAACTTTGCCAGTAATGATTTATAGAACTTCTCCTTTCTAGCTAAAGAAAGCAAAACACTAAACTCTTCACAGATACATAAATAATTTAATTTAAAAATCTGTGGACTGGTCTGGAGAAGTGCTTCAGTTCATGCAATTTAATAAAGTCATACTTAATCCAACATCTGCAAGGAGATACAGTTTACTGCATTTATGGATTACTGCTATTAGAATAGGGAAATTTATTTTTTTTACATCTTGTAAAGCACTTGAAGTCATATTTATATATATTTACATATAATATATATTTTTATATATAAAATAAACATATATGTATAAAGAACTCTGCACATGAAAACATATACATAATTATTCCCCTAGTGTGCATATGATTTCCAATATTCTGGGAATGGATCTGGTGACTGAATGCAGTTATTCCAATGACAGGCCATTTTTGTACACATTCTCTGTTTTGAATAAAAAGATCTCTGCACTTGTAATTCTGGAAATTAATCACATAGCTGCACTATTAACCCAAGAGCAAGACTTTTCTTGGGTCTGAGATGCACATTTCTTAGTGCATAATGATTATTTGAATACGTTGTAGGAGAAACATCTGAAAACAGCAATTATCTGAAAATGTCTATTAAAAAAAACCCCAGAATGAACTCTTTCACTACCGTCATAACAACAGAAGGCATTTAAAATTCATGAGCATTCTTGATAATACGCTGAATGTATATAAGGAATAACTGACTAATATCTATCTGTCTAATGCTGTTTTGCCTGCTGTTTTGCATTGGGATACATCTGATGCAGAGCCATTAGTCACTACAGTGACAGAACTGCATTTGATGCACCAGATAAAAGTGAGGTCTAACCAAACTGGTATATGATTGCGGTGTCATTTTCAGTGCACTACCACACCTGAAGATAAGCAAACATTTGACCATTGCACATTTTTTTTCCAAGCAGTGATTTTTCCTTGAGCTACAAACGTTCATAGGCATTTATGCTATGTGTTAAGTCTAATGTGCTGAGGCTGCCCCTTTAGGTCAGAGGGTCAGCTGGCAGAGCCTGGCTGGTCAGAGCCTGGCATTTAGCTGCTATTTCTGCTTCTCACATCCCCTTCACAGTTTGGTTTTTGTCTGAGAAGCTGTTGGAAACATAAGCAGAATGTAGCGAGGTAAAGAGCAGTGATGCTCCTTCTCCTGACGTGTGGTAGGAGCTTCGCAGCCCCCGAAGCCATTGTGCAGGTGGGAGGTGAGCTGGCTCCTTCCAGGACAGAGGCAGCTGGAGGAAGAGGGGCTCTTTGAGCCTCAACACCTTCGTGGACCTTTATAACATTTGTTCTTGTGCTGCTTCGTTCTCTTATGGCCCCCAGGCAAATCCAGCTGACAAAAATACAGACTTTGAAAGGAGTCGTGATGATGTTATTTGGTGAGGTATTAAATAAATAAAATTCAAGGTTATATTTTGGTTTTATAATGCAAGAGAATCTGATCTCCCAGGTGTCTGCAGCTTAGAGAGAGGCAAGGGCTGGAGTTCTTTTGCTATGAAAAATACATGTAGAAAAGAAGAGACCACCAAAAATACAGAATGAAGCATCTTTTGAAATTCATAAATATGAGGCACAAAAGGTCATAGAGGAGATTAAGCATTTATGTATTTTTCTCAATAAGTTGTAATGTTTTGCCATTTAAGTAACCGCTAAAGGACTAAACCAAGCACTTCTGCCGGGCAGAGGGAGAGTGACTGGAGCTCAGATCTGCTGCCAGCAGTGACAATGTGCAGGAACTCGGTCCAACCCAGTCGGTTGTCAGGAGGGCAGATCGCGTGCTGGTCGAGTTGTGTATGTAGGTCAAATGAAATATTACAGATAAATGCCCAGGGCAAATCCGTTCATTGTACTAATTCCTACAGAGCAGTTTCTCAAAGTACAAAGCAAATTGTAGAGGTGGTTTTAATTTCACTCTTTTTAGGTGTTAGTAGTAGTAGTGTAGTTAGCTCCACAATAAATCTATAGGACCACGGAGGTGGGAGATTGGTAGTATCTGCTGTACCTGCTGTTTGAGGAACAAGGACCCAGTCCTGCACATTTTTCACCTTCTGACTAGCACTCATTTATGTTGGTAATCAATCACTTTCACACTGCCTCAAGCATTTATGTCAATATTCAATGCTGTATAAAAGTTTCGAGTGAAATCCTGACCTGCAATGGAAGGGGAGGGTAAAATGCCAGTTAGCTGCCTTCAGAATAATGCCCATCTTTACCTCCTTCGGATTCCATCTACAGTATTTAATGGTAAAACCTCTTCAGGAACTATGGCCCAGAACTCTGGAACTGTATCAGTTTTATTCTTGGCTATTTTGTCATTTTTCTTTTGATCATGAAGTAGGAGCAGCCTAAAAGACATTATCATGCGGGGCTGGAAAGAATTTTCTACTGTTGGTCTGGTGGAGCTGTTCATGGTGTAATTGGTCAAAAGTGGCCATCAAACAGGTGTCCGCAATCTAATATTGTGTACAGAAGAAAGTATTGTCAACCTCTTTCGTTTGAAATAAAAAAGAAACATCTTTGCCTTCAAAATCATATTTCTGAAGTAGTCTTGAGTAGCTTAATGACAGTGAAAGCATGTATGATGTGTTACAATTTTCTGTCACTTCTGAAGTTAAAAAAAAATTGTCTTAGAGCTGTGAACGATTTTGCATTCCTGAATGATCATCTCTTCAGCACCACCTACATCCCGTGTGCCAACATCACCCACTTCATTTGGACTCCATTTCTTCAACCCGTTAGTTTGGACTGCAAGACTGACCCCATTTAGCAATATAGTTTGAGAATATCTAAACAACCTACTTATTAGGCTTTTTAAATTTTAAATGATCGAAGCCAGCTGTCCTAGCTCATAGAAAATACACAAGCTTGCCAGACATGCTGATTCTCCTCCTACTATTGCTGAATTGTTACCATTTTTTCCTGTGTTACTAACACTCATTTCTAATCCTTATTAGCCAAGGCTGTGAGCAATCAGAAGAGGTTGAAACTTGTACCATATAACAGCTTTGCAAAATTGAATTAATAAAATGTAGCAAAGCTCTTAAAAGAGCAAAGAAAACTCAGCACACAATTTCCCATGGATTATCACGAGGCATAATGTTCCAATTTTCATCTGAAAAGCTCCCTTGTATGGAGAAAACTTAGGGGTTTTGGGTTTTTTTTGGAAACAATTGTGAGACTTAGAGTCTGATTTATTTATTGATTGGGCAGTGCTGGGATTTCTCCACTTCTATTGCATTCTGGGTCAGCTCATAGTGCTCACTGCCACCTGTAAAAATTATGACAGCGTGTCTGAGCAATGAGCCACATAGAGTGATGTCTTGTCTCCATAAATTATCCATATATCTCAAAAGTTGAAAGAATGATATAATGACCAGTTATGGGCTACTCAGCTCCTCAGAGAAATTTCTTGTCTCCTATCAGCTGTAGCTCTTCCCTTTTTTATTCTCTTGCCTAATTTAAATTTGAATATCATAAATTTAAATATCTAATCCTATAAAAATTCATTAATTCTAATTCATGCCAATGAATTCTAGCTTTAGTTATGCACTTTTAAATTTTTCTACTAGTTTTAAATTGATTTTTAATTGCTCATTGAATAGGTCCTGAGTCATGTGCTGTAAAAACAAGCCATCCATCTGTCTTGCATCCTGTTTTCCTCAGCCATGTATCTTCTTCACTTTTTTAACTCTCATTTTCCATTAGAAAACTTCAAATAATTATCACCTGCCTCCTCCTATGCCCCTTTTAAGAGAGGGGGACCAGACTTGTAATGTTACATTTTTCTTGTGATGTCCTTTGCTATCCCTTTGGCCCTTTGTTTTCTTTGATTACTGTTGCAAAGTGACCAGCGCTTTCATCATTAGCTCAGAGTGATACCTGAGATGCCTTCCTATATGTTTTATACTAATTAAATAAACTGTGGCAATGTCTAGGGTACTTGGATGATTTCTCAGACACGGATTCATCTGTCGGCAGCTGCTTCGTCACAAACTCCAAGTCTCTTCTATCTTCCTTGCAGTTGCAGCGTTCGTGCCATCTCTAAAGTCTATAAAAAAGGTTTAATAGTGAAGCCATACCTGTCTGCAAGAGGTCCACGGGTTGCACGGTGTGCCCTTTCATCCCGCTGAGAGCTGACCCCCCTTTGTCTCTTAATACTCTTTCACTTCTCAGTTGATGAAAATGTCATTTCTAATGACATGCTGGTGCACCTCACCCTGGAGCATGCTGGCATGGAAGGCAAAGCACAGCCCATGGCTGGGGAAGGTGTGGATGGAGGAAGCAAAGGAAGGGAGTGGGTGGCAATGAGGCCTCCCTGCCAAAAGGTTGAGAGCTTCTGATGTACAAAATACATCCGAGTTTCACTAGATACTGGAAAAGTATATTTGGTTTAGTCCAGACTGGATGCTAACATGTCCTGATTCTTGAGGGACTTTAATACAAATCTGTCTTCTAGTTGGATGAAGAGCATTTTAATGTTTTCCTTTGATGCTTCAAAAAAAAACCCCAAAAGTTACCATCAAGGACAAGTTTTCTGTTCATAAATATTGAAGCCTATTTGACAAAAGGAAATTGGTTCTCTTACTACATGTTGGCTAGAACTGGAGCTGTCCTGAGAAGGATTCCCCCCAGCTTTGCATCAAGGTGATTCCTGAGCTACGCAACAAGCACGTGAAAAGCTCTTGTTGACTACTAGTTATTCAGATGATCAGTCTATCACAGCTCAGTGAGCATATTGATTAGGAAGATAAGGCTTCTGCCAGCCAGTGACAGAATATAAATTGTCCAACCTTGGTTTATTGCACTGTTGTGTTAAAACAATATATAATTTCTTATATTAGCTATTTGCCTCACATTGGTTTAACAAAACATAGCTCCACAGAATTTAGAAAAACGCCATTCTTCTTCCTTTGAAGAAAGTAAATTATATAATACTATCTATATAAAAAAATATTATATATTTTATATATAATACATACACACAAATTTTATATATATAAATTCAATTAAATGTTATACATATTAGCATAGTGGTCTCCACCTAGCAGTTTAGAAAAGTGCAAAAAGAAAATTCTAAGGCTGGCCAAAAGTAGACAGCCTTGACAGACAACTTTTCCAAACCTAAGACCATGCAAACTTTACCTAAGTTTGTTAATACAAGTGTCTGACTGCCATCAGAGTCTAGTTCACAACTTGACGTAATATCCAAATGGCCCAGTTTCTCTTATGTATGAGAACTAAAGCAACTGAACTTTTTCCATGGGATAACATAAAAGTCTCTCTATTTATACATATGTATATATATAATCTGTAGAGTTTAATTCAAAGGGATAAAACCATATGAAATTTGGATATAAGTGATTAACTCTTGAACTCATCTTTGAAAATGTCAGCCTCTAGAGAAAATTGTATTTATCATTTTTATAATCTTTGGCATGTTTGCTTTTCCTCAGTAACTATTGCTTTCCTGTTTTCAAAACTGAACGATAAAAATATTTATATAATTGGGTAGAAAAAGTCAGAAACAGAAGGTGGAACAAATGTAAAGATGTGAGCATTGCATTTAGCTTGACTGATTTTTTTAACTGAGAGAAACAAGAGAAAATGAAACAAAAAATCAATGTCTCTGCATGGCAGCTTACATAGCAGCAGACAAATTATCTCCTGCCCTTACAAGATCATGCTCTTAATGCTCATGTGTTTCAGGGGTCTGAAAGAGCTATATATTTGCTTTTTACCTTTGGGGAATTATATTAAGACAACCAGCAACTCCAGCAGTCTCATGCTTGGTATTCTTTGGCCTATGAACCAGACTACTAGTGCTCTCACTTCAGTAAAAAACCCCAGCAAACCACCAACCAGCCAACCAACCAACTCCCCTCTCCCAAACTCAGAAGAAAAGTATTAGATCAGTGCTATTGCAGCATCTGAATAATTATATTGCTTTCCCACATTGAGAAAGCAAGCCATCAGTTTACTATCTAAAGATAAAAATGTGCAAGGTTTCCTAAGCTTAGAACTCTTTTATGTATACCATGCCTTTCTTGAGTACATTTGTGTGGTTGAAGACACTGGAGGGGACTCCTGTTGACTTCACTAATCACTGGATAAAAGTCTCCTGAAAGCTTTTCTACTATGCTTTTTAAAAATGGAAATCCGAGGTTTAAAAGAATTTGACTGGAGCATAGCCTCAGCAGGAACATCTCAAGAAAAAGCTTGACCATCCACTGCCCGTGTTTATCTTGGGTTGCAAAAGCAAGGTTAATGCAGCTTAGCTTGCAAGGAAGAGGGTTGTAGTGACTCAGGTTATGCAAGATTGCTTATTGAGCTGTGATAACTTGATTAGGATTCCAAGTACCAAGTTCTTGCAATGAAATTCACCTTTTCACAGGGCTCAGGCCCAAATAATGTCACTTACAGAGAAAATTAAGTATGGATCCAAACCTGATTTTTTTAACAGCTTGAATATTTGCATTAACAAACCTGCTTTGTAGCTTAGGACTATATAGTTCAGATTTTTGCATTGTATCTGAACTCTATATTCTGGAGTCAAACGGAAGGAAAGAGGCTGCAGGCATCTCCTAAGAATGCTTTACTCAGATTTGTTTTTCCTGCTGAGTGAGGTGATGGGAGCTCTAATAGCTTATATGGTAACTTCAGTACGAAAAAGCACATAAAAATAGTCAAAGGGAAGAAAGCAAATTTCAAAGAGTTGTTTTTGGTGTTTCTTTTTTCACTTTACTCTGAAGATGAAAATTGCCCCATATGGCTGAACTACTCACATCTTCCCCCACTAGAAAGCAGATCCTTGTGGAGTGAAAATTGGCTTCAGAAACTTAAGCATGAAATTTAATTTTTTATACATGTTTCAGATCTCAGGTTTCGCATATCTTTGTAGCAGAAATAGTCATTTGACTGAATTTCTCATCAGAAAGCAGAGCTTCAGCAACTCAAAGTCATCCATTGCAAATGACAACTTTCTGCAAAAAAGCCTCACCAGATTCAACAATTCTTATATACAGTTATTACTACTACCAGCCAGTTTTAATCATTTACCTCTCACTGATGTCTGTATTTTTACTTCTAAAGCCCAATAGAAACATATGAGAGAATGAAGTGTGGAATCTGATTTGAAAAGCAAAATGTAAATAATGCTTAACAAATACACAGTTTCAGAGATGATTTTCTTCCCCATAACTCTCAACCATAAAGTCCAAAATGGCTCAGGTCATCCAGACGTAGGACTGTACAGTCTTGTACTGGGACATACAAAACCCCAGGGAATTGTGCAATGAAATTTGTACAGTTGTAAGTATTCAGATTTACCCAGAAAAAAACCTACATCATTTTAGTTTAATTCCAAAGGTTTATTTTGCAGTCATTGTGCGTGGACATAGTTGATCACAGACACGTAACCCACTTGTGGTACTTGTACAAACACCATCTCGCAGTACCTCATCCCAATGTCACAGACAGAAAAAGAGAACGTGGCACCACACAACACTCACTGACAAAACACATGGGCTGTAGACAATTTGATACATTCTAGAAGAAGAAAACCAAATGATAAACTGCTGATGTTTTCCACTTTGTCCTCTCATTGCTGGAGAAGCTATAGCAGCATAACAACAGAAAAAAACATTACAGAACAACATGAAGATCAAAACAAAACTCTCATTAGGGTCAGAGATGAGAAAGTTAATGCAGTACCAGCACATCTGAAGTTTCCTCAGAAACTTCCACAACCAAAGGCAGAGGAGAATGCAGCTACCTTCCCCAGCCAGTGAGCAAAGCACCTGCACACATACACATCTGGTAACTGGAATTGCTTTTAACCTGTACCATGGGCGGGAGCAAACTGCTGGCGAGAAGTGCTGCCACCGTCCCATGGCATATTCAGCATGTAGCAGCTCTCTTTGCAGTTGCACAGAAAGTGTGTATCTGGAGTGTGCCTATCTCAGGCAGGGCAAGAGATGGGCAAACGGGGTTGCAGAAGAGGAAAACACAACCCCCTGATGTTAAATCTGTACAAGCTCCTGAACTATGATAGGAAATTCTATCAAACTATCTCTTTACCACCACGTTCAGAGCTGGGCTCCAAATGCAACTGTAAGCAACTGTAAGATGATTTTATCTTGTTGCAGAAGTCCAATATAACTGCCGTATCTGGCCAAGAGGATATTTTATTGAAGCTATCCAATGGCAACATTATCAACATGTAGTGCCTCTAATGCACATTAATGAAAAGCAGTAAGTGCTAAATTCTCCTAATTCTAATAATAATGGTTTCCAACCCTGCCACCTTGACTCAAATCAGATCACATCATACCATGTCAGCAGTCCTAACTACAATGAAAGATAATTCTCAATATGAATGAGATGGTCTGAACTTGCCAGTCTTGCCCTGCAGGCAGAAGAGGAAGAAATTCTTCCTGAAATTATCTGGAGGGGTGGTATTCGAGCTCATTTTTTACATAGCCGTTCACTTAGCAAGCCTCATGCAACACATGGAATAGGCAACTAAAGCCACTGAAAGACGACATGTTCATTTGCTATATATATAATTTTACAAGTGGTTATTAGAAGACATCATTCTTCAGTTTTCTCCATAGTATTTGATTAGCTTCTATATATGGTTATCAGTTGGTATAATCCTGATTCACTCTGTTTCTTAACAGTAGCACCAATAGAATAAAACTGATTTTTCATTTTTAATTCTCTTGCTCACATATATTTTTATTTTCTCACTTGTTGCTGTACCTCTATCCCAGTAAAATAGCATAAATCCTGGCATAAAGGTTCAGATCAATTTTTCTTCTATTACCCAGTAGTGAAATTGCTATTAGGTCAGCTTTCAGTGTGTGCAGTAAATACATTACATATAAATAAATCACAGTATAAAACCATATACATCATTTAGTAGTAACAGCTGAACATTAGGATCTCTGATTTTGATTTACAGTATAAATTAAGGTGTAAAGCAAAACCATAAACACCTTATTACTTGGGGAAATCTCAAAAAACAAGTATTGGAAAGCAATTCTCCATTGTGTGTATATATGAATATAAATATTCATATATTTCTGTATTTGGAATATATGAATATAGCTTTTTGTTTTCAAAATAACCCCAAATTTATGAACTTCTGGATTAGTAAATATAACTTGTGGAAGCAGCTGACTCTACCTAAATGCTTCACTTGCTTCTTGTGCCTTACTCCTAACTAAGAGCAGCTCTAAGGCTTACTGACTTTTCATATAAAACATCTAACTACTTAATTTAAAAGTGCTTATTACCTCCTCAGCATCCAGGTACCTAGAAGGGTCAAGAAAAACTATTATTAAAATTACAAACTGGGAAGATGACATTCATTAAAAAAAAATCCTAACCCCTGACAGACTGCTGAGTCTTCCTTTCATGAAATTAAGCAGAGGACAGTTTTATAAAGCATTAAATAGCTTAGAAACTTACTAATGTGTACTAGGTCCGGAGCTTCAGAATCTAATGCCCAAATGAAAATTAGTGTTTAAATAAGAAATTGGCACCCAAATTTCTTTGGAAATCTGAGTGTTAAGAAATGACATCTATTGGGTCTCAGGGAAATTTTGGCTCTTAACACTTGTTTTAAAAGGAACTTGAAAAGAAAAGCAAAAAACCAATCATAAAAACCCAACCCATGGAAAACTCAGTGTTTGATTTATTTTTTTTGTGTTACGCCCTACACGAACCATCAGAGTTCTCTCACTTCACCATGGGGTTTAGTTTTCTTATTAAAGCTTCTATAGGTATTCTTAAAAAATAAAATTAAAAAAATATATATATCCACAGAAATGCAGTGCCAGCAAACCCAGAAACTAGAGGCAACACTATTACTAGTCGATCAGGATTTACAAGAGACAAGGAAACCCATCAGGAGCCGGAGCTCCCCATTTATGAGAAGCTGGGAGATGTTGAGACGAAGCAATTGAAAGTCAAAATAGCTGGAAAAGGAATGGGAGGTCGGGGGAGTGTCATGAGTCTTCTTTCAAGCCCTCAATTCTCATCTGCAACTTTAATGACCTATTGGGACATGTGGAGAAATGCGAGCCAGTACCCTTTCAGGTTCGCTTGCATTCATTCTTAGCAGACCACTGCTGGGATCTCTTCCCCTTCCCCTGCCTCCTCCTCTTCCTCCTCCCCTCTGGTGGCTGCACACATATCTCCCCGTGAGCACACAGGGGTGCTCAGCCAGCTGCTGCTGACAACCCCTGCTCCCCACCGCCACTTTTTTTCCCTGAGTCTATATTCCCCACCCCACTCACCACAGCACCTATTTCACAGGTGCCCAAGAAAACTCTGGCTCTTATTTATTTAATCAGCTGCCACTACTCCCATCTCTCATTTCCTCAACCATGACCCTAGCTGCTAATGAATTCACCCATACTCACTTAAAACATATTCAAGGGGGAAGCAGTTCATGCTGGCACATAAAAAAAATACAAGTTGTGCATTGCTATAAACGTACTGAATGAAAAGAGCATGTTTTCCCCTGTCCCCCGAAAGAGCATCCTGGGATTTACACAATCCCCTTCTTGGTTTCCCCGTTGTCCACCGAAGACGTGAAGTTTGATTCTTGTTCTGCACTTGATTTCCTCTCCCCCGGGTAGTGGTTCATTTCTTGTACTTCTAAAGATAATTTATTCCTTTTGGCAAATGCCTGGCTGATCTCATTAAATGTCTTATTTTTTGTTTCAGGCAGGACAAAAAACAGGTAGGTAGCTCCTGCAAAGCAGATGGCAGCAAACACTAGGAAGCAGTAGGTCTGTAAACCACCCTGGGAATAGAAAACAAAGGAGAAGGTCATTATAAAAGGGACAAAAGTCAGAAGAAAAGCAACATCAGGAATAATTTGAAAGAATAATCGTGTGGTATGGAGCAATTTTTAACCAAGTACAGTAAGTCCTGGCTTTCATTGCAAGTCAGAGTGCTTAGAAGTTCATAAAAATGCATGAATCTTCAGTTCTTCCAACACTGCCTGTGGCCCATCAATGGGAAAGCAGGTTCCTGGCAGAAGCGCGCAGATCTGCAATCTGGGCGATGCTGGGAGACACCAGACTGAGTTCAGGCACTGCGGGTGTGAGGAAAGCAGGTGGCAGCAGGGCTCCTGCTACATGCACAGCTTAACTGAGCCTTGCGCTGCCACGGTATTTCTGGAATCGAGGCAGATGTTTCTCCGGGTTGCTCTGCATACTGCCTCACAACTTCTAGGTACAAAAAAGGAGGCATGCTTTTGCAATGCTGGGCACCTGTACACAACACATGGGCAACTCCATAGCCAGCGGCATCTACATCACAGCAGTTACAAGCTTTGAGATTTGCAAAATAAACAAGGAAAAAAACCCAAATCATAGAATCGTAGAGTGTCCTGAGTTGGAAGGGACCCCAACTCCTGGACAAGTGACAGACATTTGTATTATTGCTAAGGTTATGGGAGCCTACAGCACGAAAAAATTCATAAAATGCACTTCTTTCATGTTGGAGACTAGTAAGAATTAACTGAAAATGAAGTACGGGCCATATCTGAATGTTTTGGATTTTACTTCACTGCAAAAAAAAAGAGCAGAGACACAAAGGAGTTAATTTATAAGCTGATTATAAATGTGCATACCAACTAGTAGGAGTTGCACTTCACTGAAACGTAAGTATTTCTTGCCTGGTGATTATTAGATCACTTTGTAGCTTTCAGTTACGTTTCAATAGTACAGTTCTGAAAAAAATATTTGATAATTACAATATTGCCAGCTGTGCTTTGTTGAACTAGGAAGAGGTTTGGTATTGTGGCTCCAGTGAAACCTGCCAGACTTTGAGGAAACCTCCTTTTTTCCACTATTGATTTACCTCACTCCATGTCCCAAAAACAAATGTCCAATGAACACACATTTTTGACTTGTTTTTATTAACAAGGCTGAATTAAACTAAAAGGAGTATCTCTGGCTCCAAAAGTAAGGTGACCTTTCCACAGTGCCTTGCGTGAGGTCATGAACAGTGAATCCAAGCAGAGCCGGACCCCTCACATACCACCCAGGTGTTGCAAGGCAGAGACAACCCCAGGGAAAACCACTCAGGATGGAGGAAGCAGAGGGGGCTTCCTGTATATACACACATATTTACAATTGCCAATAAAGGTATGTATCTGAAACAATTAAGACAGAGCTAGACGATGACGTAACCCTGAATTTCCACATTTTCCTAATACACTCCCACCACTGTCAGTTATACCAGTCCTACACTGCAGGCTGGTTAAGCTCCCTGTTTTGGGGGCTTAGGGTGTACGCAATTCCTAGGACTATTTCTATGTTTCACCTGCTCAGTATACGTCATATACGGCATGGAAGAAGAACATGAATTTGTGTGTGGAACAAGAAAGAAAAGAAAAAACCCAGCTGCTTTTTAATACCATGGCTGATTGCCAGCCTGCCTAGTCACAATGTTTTCTGTGGGTAATTTATTACCTAGCTCAGCCCTTCAAATCCTGTCTGTAATAGGAAAAGCTGGAAAGTGCATCCTCTGATATTGATTATGGACCCTTGAGATTATCAGTGCTTTTTCTGTTAACTCTTAGAAGCATGAACTCCTGAGCAACCTGACAATCACAAGCCAAAGAGCATGGGTGATGAGGGGGGAAAATATCCCGTCATAGGAACAGATAGGACTTCCAAGCTTATACAGAGGCAGAAGCAAATGGATTTAGTAGGCAGGAAAAAATAACTTCACAGTGCCTCATAAATCATCCTGTCTTGTTAAGAATTCAAATTTTGCATCTGGATCTTCTGCATTTGAAATTGTTGTTCACCCAAGTGGCAGAGCTCCAATCTGGGATCATGTTTCTCCCTTTTTAAAATCTTCATTGAGCTACATCTTCTCTGTGATGAAGACGAACCATTAATGCCTGGTATGAATAAGCCTGGCAATCAGATGCCACAAGTTACCTGTGTCTCTTGGTGGTGCAGTCACAACTTTGTGTCACCTTTCTTATTCCTGTTTATTTCTTTGCTGTGCATGATCTAAATTTGCCTTTATTATCTTTGATTAATGTCTCCTTATATCTTATCCAATTGAACTAAAAACTCTCATGAGTGCATATTTTATTTGCAATTATTTTACATAATGTATTTACAATTATTGGTAATAAACTTGCTCTCCTTAGCTTCTGCAGTTCCCTTTAGAAGCAGCCTCCGAGGACCTTCAACTAAAGTTCCACAGAGAATAAGCTAAAAGTTAAATTTTGTTATAAATCCTACAAATGGGATTGTGGGAAGAGACCAAGACTTTGCACTCCTTGTGTTCAGCAGGATTAGCACAACAGAGGCCTAATTCCCGGATAGGAACACTGCAGGGCAATCACAAAATGCCCTTTTCCTACCAGCTAGTGTTCAGTCGTAACATTACCTTAAAGCTGGCTATTATTTTACAGACAGAGGTAAGACAAACACTCATGCTCATAAGCCTTTTGTAACTCAGAGTTCAACTCATATCACCCAAACCTGCATTTGGCACAGAAGAAAGTCACATGTAATTATATTACTCGTTATAAGCACGAAACCTTCTACCTGCTCCACAGGTGTAGGACAGAAGTACAGGACAGACCAGAAGGAAAATGTTAAATCCCAAATCCTAAGTCAATAGAAACCCTTAGTAGGACATGGGTGGGATACAGCTCGGCCTAGATGTTTAGTTCATTTTTCTGTTTATGATGTATTCTGAATTGCTTGGTACTGGAGGAAAGATCTGAGGGGTGGAACAACTAATAGGCTGACCACAGCATGTCTGATGTGCCCATCAAGGGATCCAGAAGGTAGGATAATGTGCTGGGAAAAGGGTAAGTGCCAAGTTATTGAATGATGCCTACTATTGAAAAGAAAAAAAAAGAAAAGCTACTGATAGACAGATCTGACAGGAAAATGGATCTATGTCTTTGTTCCATGAAATGACTATACTTTCTCTTATTTATATTTATTATATTATAATAATTATATTATTATATTATATATTATGCCCATGAAGCCTGTATCTCTTATTTACTCTTTGACATCTGTAATCTCCAAATCCATAGTCTCTCTTTGTTGTTTTACTCCTTCCAACTTGCTAGAGACAAGACATCTATAGAGACTGTGCAGCTGCCACTCTAGAACTAAAACCCCCAAGTTTTGCTTATCTTGGACTGGGGTGGGAGTAAAACACTGAGTAAGAACTTCAATTAAAGTCTTTGGTGGCAAAGCACAGATACTCTGTGCATTTGGCCCAATGGACACGGTCTCAAGATTCTTTACTGACATGTGCATTCTCAATGATACAAGGATGACAACATATATAATGAAATTTGAAAAGGTAAATATTTTTCTATACATTGTGACATTATTTCACTAACTACATGGGACAGATGCCTCAGTGTTCAAAAACTGAATACTTTTATCCACCTGAAGAGTAGTTTGACTGTTAATAAAAAATACCATATCCAAACAGCTGGAAGGGGAGGATTAAAAGAGGAAGCGAAGGCAGGGAAGAAGCAAAGGCAAGCCAATCTTACTAAATACAGAATAAATTCAAGGGAAGTATGTGGTTTCTGTTAATTCTCATCTCTAAGGACGGGTACTCCTTATACACAGCTCCTAGCAGCCGCAACATCAACTCTGGCCACGCAGGAGGCACTGAGCCAGCCCCATCCATACCCCCCTGCCACATCCACTCAAGCAAGTCTTTTCAGACTGCTCAGGTTGAGAACAAGCTGCCACCGTCACCAAGATTCTTCTCCTCCTCCATCACCAGACAGGCTTGCCAGAGCTAGGAACATATTTCTTTAGCAATACTTGAAGCCAGGCTTTTACATACAAGGTTAGAAACCGAAAGTTTTCTACAGTAGTCCGTGCTTTGTAGCTGTTTTTCCCTAACATTCCTTCAGCACACCCTCCTGCATGAACATCCAAGGTTTAAAGTTGCCCAAATTTTCAGGTAGTTTCCTAAATAACAATGGCTCTATCTCTTGATAGGCTCACAGATATTTGTTCAGAGTCAAGGTCAGATACACAGGCGAAGGTCCTTGAAAGGCCAGGCTTTACTGATGTAAAACTGGGTTACTGATGGCCACCTGCCCTCCCAGTTGCACAGGGGAGGGCAAGAGAACAGCGGACACACTTACTGATGCAATATCCTGAGGAAAGCACCTTGGATACCTACAGCCTGTTCCTAGTTAGTCAGCAGGCTAATAAACCCTCTCTAAAGCAGGATTTACATTGGATTTTTCAAGGCTGGTGAGGGCTATTGCTATATGGGATTTTAAACTCATCACCTTCTATTTTCATACCAGCTTTTTAAGGAGGCTTTTTAAAACACAGCATTTCTGAAAATGTCCTGCCAGCTGAATCCTGAATTACGCATTTTTATCTTCTCTTTTCTGCAACCAACCAGGGCTCTGTATTTGTCAAAAACAGGAAAACCAGGAAACGATTCACCTAAGACATGCATGAAATTACCACAAAAAGAATTGAAGTTGAAGGACTCAGGCAATTCCCCCAGATCTGATCCCAGGCGTGGCAAGCAATCAAACCTGACTTTGAGGATAAGATTTAGCTGCATAAGTGAGGTGTATGAATAAGTAGGTGCAGCCCAGCCACATTGTCTTAAGCAAAGAGGTTAACATATTCCCAGCTTGTGTAAGGCTGCTATACACATTAGGCAGAATGGACTGGCATTTCCTCCACCTCTCTTTAAATAAAATGGTAAAGAATACTTCATTTTTACTATTACAAAGAGACTTAAAGTGACCAGAATGAATGAGCAAAAGAGCTCATTTTTTCAAGCTAAAAAGTAAACTCAAAGAAATAAAAAACCTGGCACTGAAATGATCAGATTTCTGGTTTTGATTAAAAAAAATTAACAATTTGCCACTTCTAAAGTCTGCGAGATGAGAACAGTCTTCCTGCTAATAGCTTACATGCTGTGAACACCTTAGTCTGGAAAAACGTAAAAGTAGTTGAGTAGAACATCATCATGTGCTTTTTAATGATGGCTGCTCACTGATTCTGTAGCAAAGGTTAAATTCTGAGCAGGACTGTGATACTGAAAACAGGAAAATAGATATTCTAGGGCAGATAGAGCAAAATAAATGGAACAAATCTGCATCAGATTTAGCAAGCTTAACAAATCAACATTTTTAAAACAGAACTTTTGGCTCTTCCCATCAAATGCCAAAATGTGATTCTAAATTCTCAACTTGCAACGTCACAGTGCCTTGACACTGGCAATGGGTGCTTGCGTTTGGAAGTTGCCATGAAGATTAGACTCATAAGTTGGGTGTCAAACTGGATTTTGAAGTTATGAGGTCAAATGATAATGGTTAGGAGTCTTACTAAAATGATCAGCAGCAAAACAGTTATTCATGTAGACCTTTGACTTTACTTACTTTTCTTCAAATTAATATAATTCATAAAACAAATGGATGAGAGAGTTTGTGTCCTTTACCCCTTGTCCTTCTTCAGTTTCAGACATAATTTAAGGTTCTGCTGAAGGTGCAGGACAATGAAGAAGGACAGAGCACTAAAATATAATGTACTTGCTAAGTAAAAAATAGAGTCATTTTCAAACATGAACTGCAATTTCAACCCCAACCCTCACACAGTCACTACCTCCTCATAAAAAAGTTAACAGATTCTTGTATTTTATACTTGAAGTTGGTTGCTTCTAATTAAGAGCATTTTTTCTCATATCTAACCTTCCAACAGCCTATAATTTTCTCATCTTTGAGAGGAACTTTAGCTATTTCCCTTAATACAAGCGCACTGTAGTTACTTTAAACATCAGATGTATTTGCAAAAGCTTAAAATAGCTTGGCTGAGGGAATCTATGTATAGGCTTCTGTGCACACCTTTGTTACTGAAATTCTTGTACTGCATAAAAGAACAAGTCAAGGGGTATTATTACACAGTAGGGAAATAATAGGGAAAACCAAAAGACAATCTGGCTGGGTAAATGAATCTTCATGCATGAGAAGGAAAATCTCGAGTGTAAAAATAAGGAAGAAACAGAGCAGAAGTGCAGGAGAACTTCCAGTAACAAGTATAATGACTCAGAAGTATTACTTCACAGGCAGAAATACATTAGTTTCTGAAAGGGGGAAAACACATACAGGTCTTTGCACCGTACTAGTGAGCAATCTGAACTAAGGCTACAAGCCTTGCAGCACCTGTATCCCATGTGATACTGAGCTCTAGCTGGATCACAGATCCAAGCAGGTTATTTTTCAAGACACTTTAACTAGTCTAAAAATAAAATAAAATCAAAGTTTACCCAATTTCTAGCTATTGACAATTTGCACTTCTTTCAGATGCCTTCTACCCTAATTTAAGTTAAAAAGCTTATATGAAGAAAACACGTGAAAATTCAAAGAGTACTACCTCTGAACTCCTCACTTAAAAACCCAGTTAGTAAAAGCACTCACTATTTGGGGGACGTGATATCCACCCAGCTATTTGTTCTCCTTTCCTGTCATCTCAGCATCTGCCTCTGCGTCTCAGCATCAGCATCTGCCAACCGAAGCGCCAACTCTGACCTCCTGTGCCAGGGCACAAGAATTAGACCTCCACCCACCAGCTCAAAACCAGCACAATCTGACTATGACGGGCTGCAATGAGCTGCACATCTACAGCTATGTCCTCATTTTATTGCCCTTATGCAGAAAGATTAGGCAAACATCAGCACTCAATGCCAAGGATTTCTTCATTGAAAAGATGTTTCCCAGCCACAACTACAGAGGATATAGGCAGCTCTTCATAATAAATATTTAAAATTGATCTTTTGTCACACACTATTTACTATATAATCTCCTTCATACCCTTCTTTGCTCGTGCTCTTACCCTGTTCATTGTTTTAATTTCCTTAGAACAAACATATTAATAGGAATTTTTAGTTATTTTAAAGGTTTTCCTAATGTTTGCTTGGCTCAGAATATGCTATCACCTTGTTGGCTAAAGCTTCCTGTGAAAATGCAAACCATTATGGGAGGGACATTGATGGGGTGTGACAGGACAGCCCCAAAACTTTTGATCAATTTCTCAGACATTACTGAAGCCTGCACCAGATCTAGTGACTTATTGGTCCATCATAAAAAGCACATAATTTTCCATTGCCAGTGAACTGGACAAGAACCAGAGGTAATTTCTGTCAGTTGCTCAGTTCCCCAGCCTGGAGAGCCAGGCACCTATTTATAACTTAGGCTTTTACACAAGTCTTCACAAAGGTCTGAGTGTTTGTGTCTGGAATGTATAGCACAATATATATCTGCTTTATCAACATGCCCCGATTTCCAATGACAGGGAAACAATGCAAAAAAATAGATGATGGAGGATAGATATAACTATTATGACTTTGTAAAACCAAGCTGTTTTTTTATAACTGGACAAAACATTCAAACTGCACCGTGACATTTATTAGTCCCGCAGAAATGAGATATTCTATGCTACTGCTCTGCCAGAGAGCTGCAAAACATCTTGCAGTTTATTACTATTACTGCTTCAGTCTTGCTGCAAAAATGCTGCAAGAGAATGATGCCTTTGTATCCCATTTTGGGATGACACAAGTTTCTCTTGTGGCAGAAGCAAAAGAGGGGAAAAATCCCTGCAGTCCTTAGGGACTGTACGTAGGCCTGACAAGATGAAAAAGAGGTTCCATTTCTAAACGAACCTCATTTAAGTCCTTCCTTTCTCCTAGGAAACCATTGCAGCAATTCAGTTCTTTGTTGATAGGGAGCTACATCATTTTCTAGAACAACCTTGTGGAGAGATTTGAAGACCTCCATCAATCACCTCTCCAACACTTCTAACGATTTCAAAACTCTCTTTCCTTGCTGTAGATGTGTAGTCCCCATGCATTACAAAAAAATAAACAGCACCTTTTTCTAGATAACACGTAATTTAAGGTCTGCTACACTGTCGGATTACAGATGTCCATCCCTGCAAACTAACTGTTACTGAAGAGTAACAACTTAACACATGCTTATTCTATTGCACCAGGGGTTTTCAAGCCTTTTAGATTGTGCTTTTCTGTTGCTGTAAGTTTGTTGTCCCCTCTGCCTGCTTCAGCTCATTGCACCTATTTCCACGTATACATATACTCTAATTGCTGATTTACCAAGCATCCCTGTTCTTACATTCAGCACCTCCTCAGCACACCAATTTCTACCAGCTATCACTCACTCTTCCAAACAGATTTTTGAACCACAAACTCCAGCAAAGTCAGACAAGGCCTCAGATTTTGTTTCCAGCAACATAAAATAAAACAGAAAATCTAAGGAGGTGATTCCAAGCAATATCCACCAGTAAGAATTTTGAGCTTGGCTAAATTAATAAGGGTGTGACTGTATCCATTTGTGCATGTACACATTTACAAGATTTGGGTTTTGTTCATCTGAGTGCTTTTGAAATAGTTTCTGTATATACATGTGCCTGTGAGAGAAAGCCGGAGGCTTATGGACAAGCAAGCATATTTGTTTTATACGTTATTTAGCCATTCATTATTCTTCTATTTAAGAGATTCTTCATTAAATCAAGAACTGGAATAAATATCCTGTGGGATGATGAACTTATGGTTTGTGAATGGCTTACAGAAACTCCACTGCTTGAAATAAATTTACACGAACTCTTCAGCCAGCAATTAAAAATATATCAAAACCCCTTGTCTGTTCTGCTCGACGAAGATTAAATAAACAAAAATTTCCAGGAAATAGAGTATCTGATGGCTGAAGGGTGAAGTCAGTTAAATTTAAAACAGAAATAGATGCGATTTAGAATTCATCACTGAATACCATATTGAGAAGTATGAAATCCACTGGAAACCTTCAGTGGTAACTGAGTACTGTACATCTGCGATGCATTCCAGCACAATTAGAAAATACTAATGCAGAAGTAAGTGATATTTGATGCCTTGTACCTTAAACCAGACAAGAATATATAGGTTCCTCTGATCATATTTGGGTTGGTTTTTTTTTATGAGTCACTACTGCCAAAGGGAAAATGATCTGT